>JAMQGT020007635.1:0-44808 GCA_024447675.2 Pterophyllum scalare | reverse complement strand
TTATGTGTAGCCTACTTCGTTCAGTTACGTATTGCTTAACCATAGATAATTCTTATGAGAATTCACCCAGAAAGAAAAAATTATAGGGCTGGTGTCGTCCCTGTATCAGAGTGGATTCTGTCGTCTTCCCCTGCTTTCGCCACACCATCTGAGAAGGGCAAAAAAACAAAAGACGAGCGCTTTTGTGATTCATTTTTAAACTAAAATAGCAGCGGTACTGTAGTTTCTGTCTGCTCTTTGCTGAGACACTTCATTTCACCTTGTCAAGCTGCTTTAGAAAACTCCAGAGTTTTATAATCCATGAATCCATGAAAGTTCTCAAAATCGGACTTCGTCGCCAGGTGCGCACACGGGAAATCAAATGCTACCATTCATTCTGCTGCTTCCTTCTTCTGTATGAAAAATGTGTGCAGTAGCCTCTCAACAGTGTGAAATTACTCCCCTGGGTGGGCAGAGAAAAGGCAGTCAGCCAAAGAATGTCACCTGGATTCCACTCAATGTCCCCTCATTTGTCATGACTTTACTGCACAGCACAGGCACAACCTGATTTTTTTTTCTCTTTCTCTTTCTTTTTTTTTTTCTTTTTGTGGTACACTATAAACTGTTGTTGCTGATAGTGTCTTCCGTTGTCACATTGAGAAACAATCGTGTAGCCTCTAGGGTTGTTTTGCCAAGGATTCTTCACCATTGCTCTTAGTGCCACTAACAACTTAGCAGACTCTCACAGTAGCTCTTTGCTCTACTTTGATCATTTACAAAAAACGTAACTATTTTTTTCTTCCTTTTGACAGCAATGTCATTATTGCTTCTTTCTCATTTTGCACAGCTAGAAAATGTTATTATAATAAGTTCATCTGAACACACCCCCCAAAAAAGCAATGCAGAGTGGTTGAAAAAGGGGAAAGAAAGTGAGACTTTTTTTGAGGCAGGCTGATTGGTATGAATGCCACATTGTGCCTGAGGAGTGTGAAGGAGAGTCATTACACCCACAGAGGAAGCATGGGAGGGTCTCTTTTTGAACTCTGAGTATTTTTTTTTTTTTTTTAAGTTTGAAGTTTTGAAGCTTCCAATTATCATGACTAAGTCACTTCCCCGGGCTAACATTTGGTATTTAATGTGAACGTGTCACACAGTCTCTCAAAGCTGGTGCTCATTTGTTCTAAGCTGCATTCTGTTATGTTTTCAGGTTTTTAGTGTGCTCGTTTGTGTGCTCAGCATGTGTGTATCACACACTCTGGATCTAGAGCAACAAACTGTAACCAGTTTAGGACACACTTCTGTGAAATTGTATGCATGTAATGTTGATAAATTAATTATTTAAACAAGCATTGCAACATCAGAACTTAACCTCAGACATATTTAACTGCTATTTGTGGAAAACAGTTTGATGCAGTTAAATATGAATGTCTCTGAATCTGGTGACTGTACTCATCATTTGTTGCTACTGTGTCAAACAGCTCATCCCTAATAAAACTTTTCCGCAAGGACACAGGCATTCCAGATGTGGTGTCTGTTACCCAGACATTAGATCTGGATCCTTTGGTTTCAGTGAGTTGTGGTGTGGAGCCTAAGTGGACTGTGCTTGTTCTGCAGGTGTACAGAGCTTGTTCCCTTTGTTGTGTTCTTTGACCCTTTCCTGAGCAGTTTTTTGTGGTATGGTGAGGTTCATTGTTCTACTGGGGTAGGCTGCTGCCATAAGAAGGTGCATTATACTTGGTCTGCAGCAATGTTTCGTGTGTATTAGTGTCTAACAGGTCTTTAACAGACATTTAGCTCAGACTGGAATTGTAGTGCTGTGCAAAAGTCTTGAGCCACCCCTCAATTCTTTGTATTTTGCCGGGAAAATGGGTAAAAACGTGCAGTGATTTACTGAAACGTGCAAACAAACATGGAACTACAGTATATACATAAGACACAATAGACTTTGTACAATTCTGATGAGCTTGAAAGTTAATATTTGGCATAACCACCTTTAATAATAAATAAAACAAATTACATGTATGTTATGTGTAGACACACTACTGGTTCATTGCTCGTTAACTGCCATTTTATGTTTGGCTGATTCATGCGTCAGTGTTAAGTGGCTTAACAAACAAGCAAACAAGGACTAGGCTGAAAACGTGTAAAAAGGCAACCAAGCAAAAACAGCTTTGCAAGTGCTTCAGAAAACTTCAGAAAACTATTGCTCAAAACCAAAATGTTACAAGTCATTTTTACAAATCTTAAATCCACGCAAGAATCTGCCACTGGTTTTGTGTCTCAGTATGCATGTCTGTTTTGTTTTGTTTTTTGTGCAGCATGCCTGCGCAGTCAGTTATGGATCCTTGCTGAATTTTCTGTGGGTGTTTTGCTGGCTGTCACTCCAGCGATCCATCTTGTCTCCTCTTCCAGCTGCTGATTTACCACAAGCTACGATGGGAATTTGCAGAAGGAGTTACACTGGAGTTTGAGCCAGAATCTGACATTAGAACACCATACTTCATTTGAGAAGCACAAATGGCAGTCCAGTTGTTTTTGAGAACACCATCTCGTAGCTGGGAAAGAATCTTCAGCATGAATAGAATATATGCTGTGCTGTACATAATTACCTTAAGTTACAGCTTGCTGGTGAGGTGTGCATCACTGTTTTGTTTTTTGCTTTTTTCAGTTTTGATGAAAAAAGTAACTATTGAAAGTATCTACCTGAAAGGAATATGATGACCCAATAACTTTGACAGATAGACATAATTCCAATGGTCTCTTACTGTGTAATAAATAATGAGAAGAATTGTGTGACACTTCATAGTAAACTTTTTAAAGGGTCAGTGCAGTTTAGGTCACATATGTTTTGCATGCTTCTCTACTCCAAAGCAGAGAGGATGATACTTGAGGCCAGTTCTGCTCCTCAGAAACCCTAAAACTGCCATTAGTGCAGTTTTATCACCGTGCAAAGGTAATAAATGTTCTTTATGCCCCATGATTTCGTTTTATCTCTTGATGGATCCTCTTACTTATTCATGAGCCTATATCAGTCTTTATTTTATTTCATTATTCTATTCAAAATATAATCCCTGTAGAGGAAGTCAACTTGTTTTCTGCACAGGTGCCATGTGAGTTACAGTGTTGATTAATTACTCACAATATGAAACACAAAGCATGCAACTGCTGACAGTATGATAAGCATTCTCTGTCAGAGTAAGCAATGCATCTTATGTAACACCACACACTGTGGGCGCACTAACCACGGACAATATGTTCTCTGCATTTCATTTGTTATACAGGGTCAGTAGGTGGATCCATTCTGCTCTTTATTACAGTCATGGACAGAATAAAAGATGAACACAGCTACTGTGATCTCAACCATTAATTTCTGAAGTCCTTTTTTGAAGCCTTGAGATTTCCGCCACTGCCATCTTGGTTGCAAAAAAACCTGAATGTGTCAAGGAAGGGCAGGTCTGAGTGTGAGACTGCGCAGTCATTGGCTGGAGCCTATCCCAGCTGACATAGGGTGAGAGGCACTCTGTACAGGTTGCCAGGCTGTTGCAGGGCCAACACAGAGAGACAGACAACCATTCACACTCACATTCATGCCTATGGGCAATTTAGAAACACCAATTAACCTAACCCCACTAACTGCATGTGCTTGGACTGTGGGAGGAAATCGGAGTACCCAGAGAAAACCCACGCAGACACGAGGAGAACATGCAAACTCCACACAGTAAGGCCCTGGCCAAGGTGGATTCTAGTATGACAAAAATTTACCAAAAAATGTGTCTTTTATTTTATTCAATATGACCCAAAATAATGACTGAGCTTATAAACTCAGGCGGTTTTCTATGCACTTCTATAGGGTAATAAGTCTAGAGCTATCACCATCTGGTGACTTTAGAAAGAATGGAGGTTTTAAAGTACCTCAAACTGACTTTTTTTTACAACCTGGAAGGTACATCCATGTTTTAAACTGTCTGCGAGTAAACTGATTAGTACATGTCAACTGACATTATCCTGTGAGGGTGTGCAGTATCAGTGTACGTACGGGTCCTTATCAGCATGACACAGAATAGGTTAATGGATAATGCTAGTTTAATGGCATCAGTCATTATTGCTGCATCACACATTGCGAGAATCGCTTGAACAAACAAGTGGAACACCATGTTACAGATTCTTAATCATTACAAGAGATGCTAAAGTAAATGCTTGGTCATTTGTTGGTTAACAATGCATAAAGTATTTCAGTTGTGTAATGATAAACAAAAATGTTTTAAGTGTAGACCTACAGTGCACAGGGGCAGTGATGCAGTTAGGAGTGTCATACATTTTTGCCCCATCACTGCACATTTAGAGCAGGTTTAATGACAAAAGTGAGAAATAGTTACACACTCTTAACACATGGGGAAATTGTGAAATTTGGGTATCACGATAAGCATGAATTGCACATATGATAACAACATAAAGAACAGTGTAAATATGCTTTTTGAGTAATTTTGAACAGTTATTGTTTAAAAGGCTGGTTATAGTTTTGCATTTTTTATTTTCTGTACATACTACAGTCTCATTAATGGGAATTTTTTTGACATCATCAAAAATCTGACGGCCTGGACCTGAAACATTAAAGCTACTTGCTCTGTGATTGTACAGCGCTCAACAAATGTATCAGACTATCAGTCACAGAAACAAGAAAAAACACAAACATTTTAGAAATATGCCAAAAAACTGGTTTAAAACTAAAAATCATATTGTTACTCATTAAGCTGAATTCACATTTTTGTACCCAAATTTGAGCCGGCACACTGGACTTCTCAGGACAGAAAGATTCACAGATTCAAAGCAGACAGTGTGACAAATGTGACAGTAAGCCATGATGAATGGCAAAAGCCCATGAAAACTAAAGAGGAAAGAGAAGTCAAATAATAAAATAAAACTGAAGCTCAATATTACTCGAATGATGAGACATCAAAACAGGAAATCAAAACTCAACCAACAAAACACAAGAATCAAAACTTAAAAGAGGAGAATAGCAAAAAAAAGCCTAAACAGAAACCCAAACGCAAGTATATTAACCAAAATGACCCAAAACTCAGGACCGTGACAATCGCTCACAGTTAGCATAATGATTACAATTGATGATGTCTGCTAATTATGTAATTCTGTTGGTCCAGCTAATTAAATTTTGTGCATGAGTTAGACCAGTAGAGTCCGGGGTGCATTAATGGTTTTTGCTCATGCTGAGAGAAAGTATTCTGGGAGATTCAATTAAATTCCCGATGACTGATTTATTACCCTGTTATTAAAGCTTTAGTTGGTGTCCTGTTAGATAGCATGATTTATTTTTAGCACACCTGCCTGTTTTTTCCACATGCATTTGTTTTGTGGAAACAATCATAATTTGTATTTGGAGTGAAGCTTTGCATGCATTAGCAATGTCACCTAATTTTTAAAAAAAGTTTGAGTCCACCATGTCTTTTTTTTTTTATTGCTGCCTTTGATGAGTTTGCATATTCTTGTTTTATCTACAGGAGGGTTTGGCATCATTTTCTCCCATTGTCCAAACACATGCAAGTTATGCAAAATGAAGAACTGACTGGTTCTCTGTCTATACTCTAGATTGCGCCCAAACTCATGCCCAGTTTGAGCAAGGAGGGAGGTTCCAGCACCCTGTGACCTTTCACAGGATGAGTGGGCTCAGATGATGGATGTTATGTTTATTATTTTACCTGTGCTTTATCAAGAAGTAATACTTTAATACTTTAATATTTTATATCCCGAGTGAAGGCTAAATGAAAAATATCTGGCAACCACACCAGGGTCAGTTACTCAGGCAAGTGCACAGCGGTGTGCCTCTACCAAATCCTGTAGCACACTGCCTGCAGGCTGTCATTAAGTGAGCATTACATGTACCAGTTTCCTGTAGATAAATGAACACAAACTCTCATCAGCATAAGTTCTCAGTGCCCCTGCTATGGAGAGTACAGTCTGGAATTTATGTTTACCAGCCTATTGGTGAATTCATGTTACATGATTAAAAAAACACAAAGTGACTGACCACAGTAATTAAAGTAAGCGGGATATTCAGTCAAACTGCAATGAATCTGCCATTATATTGCTTTGCAGGCGAGCTGTGCGTAGTTAGTGGCCACCAAGAGGCTGCTGCCAAATTGCAAGGTTTGGTTTGTTAGAAATACTGCAAATTGCTTGAGTTTCAAACATGAGAATTAGTACAAGATATTTATTTGTATTTGCCCATTACAAAGACATATGAGCTAATCATTTCCCCAGAATTTTATCAGAATTCAAACCCACAAGTCCATTTTAGCAGCTTCAGACACTTAAATAGGCATATGGGACCCCTCAAAAATAAACAGAACCAAATGTCTTTTGAACGCTTTTGTAAGAGTGCATCAGTGTTAGGTTTAACCGTTTCCAGCAGTGCAGCAAAGTGGCATTTTTTTTTTTTTTTCAAAAGCTGCAATCAAAGCCAGAAAATCTTAAAACCTAAAAAAGCTTTTAAGGACCTTTTGGAAAAAATGTGCACACGTAGATTCCAAAAATCATTTATTTCTGTGTCCATGTTTCATTTTATTATACCACTGATTGACTTAAAGGATCCAGATAGTAGTTTTAATTACTTTTAAAGTAAAAATCCATTCAATTTATAATGCTGTCACATTTTGACTTTCAGGAGATCTTTCTTTAAAGTAGTCTGATAGCTGTTTAGAGCACTGAGGATGCAGAAGAAAGCAGGCTAGTTACATAATCCCTCTGAGGCCTGCTGAGATCTACTTTTTACTGAAAGAAAATCTGGGGCTCCATCACAGTGAATCAGCTCATGCTGAGAATGACTCAGCAGAGACTCACAGTTATGGCCTTGGTCTCTGCTGAATCAGCGCTATGTTAGATAGAACACTGTGATCCAGGTCCTAGCCTCACCCACTGTGAAAACAGGCTTCTTTATCCCTCGGTACAGTAGGTGCAAAATCAGTCAGAACATCCAAGTGGTCAAGTGTAGATGCTTTTTAAGGGGGTCAGGGGTGTTGCTGGGAGAGGAGTAGTTACAAAACAGCCAGCATTGTGACTGTCAGCTTTCTATTAAGTGCTTGCAGAAAAGAATTGTGGGTTTTTTTTTGTTTTGTTTTGTTTTGTTTTTTGAGCTCTTGTTGTTGTGGTAGGAGTACAGGTATCAAATACAGTGATCCTGTTTTTTTACAGTAAGATGTTTAAAAAAGATGGGATAAGCTAAGTTGTTCATATTTAATGTCAGCAGCAATTTCGCAGCAATACTTCAAGCTAAAAATGGGTGGCTCCATAGTGTAGTGGTTCACACATTTGATTAACAAGCAAAAGATCCCCAATTTGATCCTGGGCGGAGACACAAATCCCTTTGGAGTTCTGTCAAAAGGGGCAGCCAGTACAAAAAGTCAAACACACAGAGGGACCTATTGTGAATAAGGGAGCAGTGCAACGTATCTCTTACTTAAAGCTCAAATGGGAAAATAATTTTGTTATTTGATAATTTTATACTTTACTGTCTGCGACTGTAACAGCTGCTGTGGTTTTGTGCTAACTGTCATGCACTTGGCTTCATAGATAATCTTAACCCACCCTTACATAACACGTGTGTGGAGGTGTTCAAGAGCCTTGTTCTGAAATTCTATGCATTGCTCAAGTACTGATACAAAACAACATTTAAATTTAACATAAATCAAACTCAAACTGGTGAATACCCTATATTGCCAAAAGTATTCACTCTTCTGCCTTCATACACACATAAACTTGAGTGACATCCCGTTCTTAATCCATAGGGTTTAATGGGATGTTGGCCCACCCTTTGCAGCTATAGCAGATTCAGCTCTTCTGGGAAGGCCTTCCACAAGGTTTAGGAGTGTGTTTGTGGGAATTTTTGGCCATTCTTCCACAGGTGCATTTGTGAGGTTAGACACTGATGTTGGATGAGAAGGTCTGCCTCGCAGTCTTCGCTCTAATTAATCTCAAACATGAAGTTTGGAGGTCTGTAGTGAGTGTCTCTGCAGAATACTGGCGACCTCTGCATGCAGGGCCAGCCTGAGATATAGGCGCCATATGCGGCTCCATAGGGCCCCCTGACCATCAGGGGCCCCCAAGCTCACCTGAATTTTTCAGGAAACTTTTTTTTTTTAAGATGCCAGTGTCATGAAAGAAAGAAGAAATTATCATAACACTCAGAATTGTACAATTGTAACAATACTAATTTAATGAGTAGACTACTTGCTGACTGACTTCGTGTGTCACTGTGCATTTGGTAGTTTGGGCAGGCAAACGCACTGGCAATGTTCCAAGTGATCTTGATGGCGCAGCAGTTACGGTCATTTGTAGATGAGGCTACGAAACAGAAATGTCGCAGAAAAGGACCTGTCCCTCTGGGGTAGAGCAGGGGAAAAGAGAAGATTAGAGGAAGAAAAAGGGCAAGAAGACAAAAGTGTGTTTTCACAAGTAATTATTGAATATTTATAAGGTTCTTTGGACACGCTAGCTGGGCATATCCTGCCTTTATTCATGCATGTTCAGACATAACTGTGCATCTGGAAGCTGCGATGGTTTAATCTGACTGGTTTACACACTGTTCCTGTAGCGACAGCGTTTTGTTGTTTTCACACTGTGGTCAGGATGCATGGATAGACTAGAAGACCTTGCTCTCATGTCTCATTTGTGGTCTTGGGGTGCCACCATGCCATTTTGTGGTATAACAGCGTAATAACATATTCACTGCAATTCTTTTGGCGCTGGGCCCAATTGCTGGCCGTTTGTATTCGATATTATTCCATTGATGCTCAGCAATTCTGTATGCTGCACACTGGTACTGCATTACAAATTGCTTATTTATTGGTCTGTAATTAGGTGCACTTGCATAATTATGCAAAACTAAAAATCCGTTGGATTAAAACAGCATTTCCAACATGTCCAAAAGCAGGTCAAACACCCTAAATCACATATATCCTAAAAGGCCTATGCCCTCTAGATTGGATATGGCATGCATTGATACTCAGTGCATGGCAATACTCACCCTCCTCAATGTCATGGACATGACAGTTTACAATGTGCATCATACTGAAATACAGAGTTTTTCAATGGGCTTGTGTGCATGGGACTGATTCAGCAATGCATCCCAAAAATTTAATATTCAACTTCAGCCCTCCAGCATTAACTAAGCTCAGGTGACAATGAAGTATTATGAGGGGGGCCCCAAATCAAATTTTACTTAGGGCCCCTTCATGGCTTGGCCCTGTCTGCATGCTATGCGCCTCGGCATCCACTGACCCTGCTCTTCGAATTTACATGGCCTACCACTTTGTGGCTGAGTTGCTTTAGTTCCCAATCACTTCCACTTTGTTATAATACCACTAACATCTGACTATGGAATATTTAGTAATGAGAAAATTTCACAACTGGACTTGTTGTACAGGTAGCATCCTATCACACACCACGCTGAGCTCCTGAGAGTGGCCCATTCTTTCACAAATGTTTGTAGAAGCAGTCTGCATGCCTAGGTGCTTAGTTTTATACACCTGTGGCTATGGAAGTGTTTGGAACACCTAAATTCAATGATTTAGTTGGATGAGTGGATACTTTTGGCAATACAATGTAGCAAATCATTCTGCATCATGTTTTGTTAACCAGAGGCACATTAAGTGTTTCCACATTGCGTCAGGCTCTGAAAGAAAAATAACCTCTGAACATCTACAAACTCACTGCTACCATAAACCAGGCAGATGACAAAAACAGACTCTGATATTTTCCTGGTTGAAGGTTGCACCCATACAGCATCATCAGTGATGCATTTAACATTGAATCTGCAAAAAAGTTTCCAGAACTACAAATTTGTTGTCACATTGCTGCTGGTGGGGAAAGCAAAGGAATGGATTGGAAGCAGCTTGATGTTCAGTAGCCAGTGATTTTTATAACCCAGCAGGGAATACAGCATGTACGTGATCCAGTCCAGGGGAATTATGCTCTGAAAAGAGTAGACAATAATCATGCTAACATGAAGGGCTTTGCTTCTTTGTGCATTGTACATGAGGTCCCATGTGAGAACTTGAGCCAGCTACTTGACATTCATTTTTTTCTTCATCTTTAGTAACATGCCATACTTTATAAGACAGATAAAAGATAGCTATATGAACTCTCTGATCTCAAAACCAACCTCAGCTCATTTTTTCCACTCACAAACCATTACGGTTTCACAGTGAACGGTGTATTAAAGTAAACTGCAGAGCTCTTTGCCCACTGTATACCAGAAGCACTACTAAAAGAATTTTATTGCTCCACATGTGGTGGTTGAAATGTTTAACTGGTCAAGTTTTTAACTCATCACGTGTGCAGCTTGAATCTCTGCTGGACCCCGTACATGGGCTCTCCCAGAATTCATGTTTTTGCCAAAAAGTGTCTTGCAAAAAAGTAAAATGCAGTGATGGCGGTCCATTGTCATTTCATTTAATAAGCCCTGCGATGGAAGTGTTGTGATGATACTGTGTTCTTCTTTTACATAATTCTGACAGATGGGCTGTTGACTGTATTTGTGTGAGTTTGCTACATTTAGCTAACAAAAGCAGATGATTTGTGCAATGCATTTGGCTGTACTTTGAAAAGAAAATACAGGTGGTCAAAACTTAGTAAGCAAACAGATGGACAGAAAAGAAGTGGATTATGCTGCAGGGGTAGATTTGGAAGAGTGCATTATTTGTTATAGAATCCTGCTGCTATTGGTAACTATTACAACAACCATGAATTCAAGCTGATTCAAGTATTTTTGTGTTCCTTTTTTGCTTTTCATGGCATAATTGAAGAGTTTCTCTATTGCAGATATTGCAGTTATGTTAAACTTAAATTACCAGGTCAACAAGCTGCACAAAGAACATCAAAACATCACAATAAATTAGATATTTCTTGCATACTGTTGTACACAATATTCAAATTGTCAATATAATAAATGTTTTTGCTGTTACCATTGATTTTAATACAATTACAATATAGTAACATGTTTTCATTTGGAAATAGTTCTGTTTCTCTGTTTTTGCCTAAGTTATAGTACCAGATTAATTTTTGAGTTGTTTCACACTTTTTATATTATTTTAAGATTAAACCACCAAAAATCAGACATGGAATCAAGATCGTAAGCCATCTTGCCATTGTCTTTTTTCTTCTTCTTCTTCTTTCCCCTATCTTCATCGGTCAAGTTTTTTCATTTCCCTCCTGTGTTTAGAGGACATGTGGAAGCTATTTTCATGTTGCTGTGTGGACCCGAGAACAAGGAAGGAAGTTAGACGCAGCTGCACATTATTTTGTGCAGTCAACCAAGCTGATTTCGCACAGAGATTTGGGCTGTAATTTGGTTTAAAGGGCAGGACAGGAGTCCGTGAAAAGATTGCTGTATGTGAGACTGTGATTCATAAGATCAACTTCCATTTGTGTTTCCATATTTGCATTTAGGTCAAGTTGTGGTGCATAATCCTTTTAATACTGCTGATTGACAGTGTTTTGTATAGTATTGCTCATGGAGTGCGCAAATGAGGAGGAACAGTGTGAGAAAGCTGTGATAGAGAAGAAAAGAGATATACAGGGCAAGGTTGGATGGGAAATAAACTGTGAGAATGAAAGGGAAAGGACTTGAATAGAGAATTACACAGTCCTGAAATACAAGAGACCTGTTATTGTGCCCAGAGAACATCAGTGTTGGACAGCTGAAATCTGAACTTTCTTGGATGTAATTGTGGGACAAATTCTGATTCAGTGCTGTGCTTTGCAAAACATTAAACTTTGGAAAAGTGAGAACTGATCTTGATTTTGGACACGTTCAAGATCTGTCAGCTTTAAGATGCTGACGCAGTAAATTCCAGATGAAGGGCATATTTTGTGGTAACAAAGGAACTTCATGCAGTAGGCTATGTCACTGAGAGCAGATAAATGTGACCTATTTATTTAGATCTTGATTAAACCAATGTGTTGCTTCAATTCAAATCTAGGGGAGAGAACCCTACAAGCATACAAGCAGCTGGAATATGTCCTACACAGTCCCTGAACTCATCTGAGGTTTGGAGCTAGCCTTCCGGTGTAAACTGATGCTTCAGAGCGTAGGGTGGTCCTGAAAACTCATCTCCCCTGAGGTCACCCCAGGACTGGGATTCTGTTTATGTTCTCCATGTGCAAAGATTACACATGCAGTCAAAAAACTAAGTCAAAAAAACCTGTTTGGTCATTCATTTGTATGAATATACTGAGAAATACTTGTAAAAAGAAAAAAGTTTTTTTTTTTTTAATTGAACACTTACCCCAAGACTGTTTACACTTAACACTGGAGTGTGTGACAAAGTGGGTGAGCAATTAGAACATTTTCATACTCACCACTTGTCTCATACATGTTAATTTTACACACCACAGCATATTGCTTTTCTACAAGTGTTTGTTTGCTGTGATTTCCTATTTCTAAGCCAGCATTGCTTCACTTGTTATCCTGGGTTTGTTTGCGTTAGCATTATGTTACAGTTGAGCAGGTTAAAGCGAATACACAGTTATAAGTTATAAGTCTTTTTTTACATTGTTTTATTACATACTTAATATTTTTTCTTTGTTCTGTGCACATCAAGTAATTGGGAAAAGGTTCAGCAACCATTTCTTAACTTTTATAGAGCAGGTGATGTCATTTTTGTCATATCTGGGCTAAACCAAGCAGTGAGGGTTTTTTTGTTTGTTTGTTTTATGGATTATGAAATCTTTTGTTATCAGTATTTGTCTTCGCAGGGATCCATTAGCTGTTTAAATGGGCTAGTGATGGGTTAGTGAGTGTTAGGTGATTCTCAGATGTTCGTGTTGGTTTCTAGGTTTACTGGCTTGAACTATGGGTACCGACTAAACCAGGGCGTGAATTGACAGCTGTATATATTCAGGCAGGGGTTACTTCAGATGTTATTAGGAGTCAGTTTGTGGAGCTTTTTGTCATTGTTGTTGTTGTTGTTGATTAGGTCTCAGTTTCACGTGTCACTGACAACACTGCAAAGAAACTACTCACTTCTGGTAACTCAAAGTATTTCCATTCCCAGAAGTCTGTCTACCTACCGCCTTCCTTGACGTTCGAACCAGACAACCTTAGAGAGTGTAATCAAAGTTACACAGATTTTGCATCAAGTACGAGCAAGACATGTGCCTCATAAACATTGCTATGAAATCAGTCAGGACAAAAGTATGTCGTCCTAGAGAAAATCTTTGATTTTGAGACTTTTTTATTACACTCACACTCATTTTTTGTTATTCCTTCATTCTTTCTTCCTTTCTTTTTTTGTTTCAGTTTTATGTTTCCTGCTGTCTTGTTTGGGTAAATGCAACGGCATTAAATGCTTTTGAGCAAGGAGGGGACAGCATGTGTTGCCTTGCATGGGAATATAAATCAGCATGTAGCTCAGGGTGAGACATGGGCTGTGATGATGACACCAGCAATGCTGAGCGCAAAATGAGCTTTACAAGTATCATTCAATCCAAGGATTATTTCCTGTCAAACAGCAGTCTGTTCAGCAGGACTGAGAAGAGAAGAGGAACAAATTTGTTCCTCTCCCTTTTCTTCACTTTTTCACACTGCTTCCCCTCACACAAAGGATCCTCTGTGTGAGGAGATTGTGTGCAGCAGGGTGGTGTGCAGAGAGTTGGATCCGGATAGATGGGAGGGTCTCTGTTTTATGACATTGCACTGTTGGCTGAAGATGTAATTATCAATAACTAGATGGGCATATGAAGAGTGTAGTCCTCCAAGCATGGCAAATGTCCGATTTAAAAAAAAAAAGTAATATAGTGAATTAAATTTTCACTAAAATGTAATAAAGATTTCCCTTTGCTCATGCTCTTTCTCCCCACCAAATTTCATTAAATTCAGATTTTTGAGTAATCTTAATGCCAGACAGATGGACAGACAGACAAAAAATTTGCAGCAAAGACGTCCGAACCAACAGCATTAAACACGTACCACATACTCAGCTTTTACAGTGGGTGGAGGAATAACTCAAAAGTGCAAGCAATTGTTTTTTTCAGCAATGAAACAAAGAAACAGTCAGCGATCGCATGCATATTGATTGCCTCTGATGCAGCCTCAAAATCAACTGGGAGAAACTGCAGTTCGTGTTGAGTTTAAAAGCAGACGTCCTACATACTGACATCCTGTTTGTACTGTATGTGGCACTCATTTGCACATAAAAGATGGATCTAGTAATTTTAACTGGGATAAGGCATAGACCTCCAACTAAACAGTATTTATCAGTTACAAAGCTAAGATTATAACTAGTCAAGATACTTAGATTTTGGGTTTTCAAGAAGAAATTGCTATAATGTATTCAACACATGTACACTGATTTAAATGAATGAATTTTTAGAGTGTTCAAGACATTGACAGAGTTTCCTAAACAGCTACGGAGTTAGTGTTCAGCAGAGAAATAGAGATCTGCACTCATCAGTTTTTCCCATGTGTTAGGCTCCCTTAATAGGTCTTATGTCTAATCGATTTTAAATGAAGGAACTGTGCTGGAATAATTCCAGGTCTTTGTGAAACACAAGCCAAGAACCAATCATACAGTTTAAACTGTGAGTATTTTTCATTCAGTGGATGACTGTTCCTTCAGCTTTTCACTTGGGGAAATCTGTGCACGGTGCTGTTGGCTTTGTACACATTCTCACCCTCAGTTTCCAGAAGCATAGGGCATCCATAGTTTTACTGAACTGCCAGCCTGGGAGTGATTTACGTTATTTCACTTAAGCTCTCACTTGGTTATCCAGCTGTACTGTGAAGAGACTTACAGGTTCTAATGTGTTCAGCTTGTTTTCCTAAATACCAGTAAATACCTAAATAGTAAGTAAATTAGTAAATGGGTTGGTTAGTTCTGGCTTTACTAATATTTCGTTTGCCTTTTAATTTTCTGTGCTGCACTTCGAATGACATCATGTGTTTCCAATCTGCAAACGGATGGAAAAAAAAAATTTTTTCCAATTGGAAACAGACCCTGTTGTACAAAGATCCATGCTGTCCTGGTTTATTCACCTTCACAAAGAAGCAAAAATGATCCTCCTTTTTAAGGCACTAAACAAAGAACTGGCTGAAGCTGATTTTTGCCTTTTATTCACAAAGCTTACTTCACACAAGTGCCTGCATGTCCCCACCCTTGTTCTTGGCTAGAGCTTGCGTTGAGACCTTGAAGTCTAGGTGTGTTGTGTGACTTTTTATTGCACCTTAAATCAGTCGTGAATAAAAAGCATATGGGGCTCAAGTGCTGGCTTCTTGGTCATTCAGTAAATCACTGACGGTGCAATAATTTGCCGTCCACCCAAACAGTTTCCTGATACTACAAACCTTAATAACATTTTATGCTGATTTTCCTCTCAGTTAAAGCCCTTTTGACCATATTCTGGCATCCCACCTCCTTGTGGCTCAACAAGGTTTTTCAAAAATTACTTTCTCTTTTCTTCCTACTCCAAGTGAAAATCTGTATAAATTCAATTAACGATGTGAAAATCTTCGTATTGCAATGAAAGGAAATTTAATTTAAAAAAAAAAAATTGTACAAAAAACCTAACCTTCATAAATTGTTCTCAGCTTTAATTGCGTGTGATTTTTTTTGCAATTTTACACATTTCAAGTGGCAGAACACAGTTCGAGAAGTTTAGGAAGTACAGATGAGTAGCAATAAAAAATATGTCCTGCAGCAGCAATTAAAGAGGGGTGAAGTGGCAGTAGCTACTTAAATGACACACCATAAGTCACATGACATGTGTTTTTACTATTTTTCCAAAAGACAAATGCCGATTGAGCTCTACTAAATTTCCCACTGCAACTAAATTGTCTCATTGTGCCAGTGTGGCATGTAAACACATCCCAGAAAACATAAAGAGGAATGTGTGGGCTGAGGCAACATACAGCAATTACATCTGGTTTTCCATGCCTCCCTCTTGTTTATCTTTAGGTAGCTCTTATGTGGAATTTACAGAGGGGTATTATGTTGTTTTCAACTACCTCAGGAGAGATTTTGCATGTTACACTGCATTTTAACACGCACCATGGAACTGGTGATATTTTATTAGAAACATTGTGTTCTCTGAATTAAACAATTTGAGCACACCAGGTAGTGTTTGACTACTGTAGTGCAAACAGGCTGAATACTGAATACATATATCTAAATACTAATTCTAATATTCTTCAGAGGGTTGCTGAAAAATAGAAAAAATGCCACATGCTGTACAGATTATGAAACCCTTTGAGGTTGGTGATTTTGAGCTATATGCTGCATACAAGCAAATAAAATCAACTTCACTAGTGTTCACCACTTATCATAACAAGGTAAAAGAGATTGCAAATGTTCCATTGTCAGTAAAATTTTAAAGAACACACAGACAAAGCACTGGCACATCAGGTCTCTATTATGTCACTGACAATTTTCTCAAAGCTTCCCTGTTTCCCTGTCCTTTTAAACAGAGAAGGAATGTATGCTCACACCCTGGTGTGTGATACTGTAGTGTGGAAATCTTGATGTGTCACATAAAGCATCAGTGCTATCAACCCCACTTCTTATGGAGGGATGTCAAACCCTCAAAGGCAAAAATAGGCAAAAATAAACAATGCAAATTAGAACAATGCACCAAGTAAACCGTTCACTCGTGCGCTGCACAGACGTTTTGGAGACTGGAGAACTTTCCGTAGTCTGCAAATTGGCAACAGCTGAGCTGCATAACATAATCAAAACCAACAGGAGCAGTTAGAATCCATATAATAATAATACTAATAATAATAATACAATATGTAATATATTATTATAATGTTATTATTATTATTATTACTATTATATAATACAGTACCACTCAAAGGTTTGGACACACTTACCCGTAAGTGTGTCCAAACTTTTGACTGGTACTGGTACTGTATATATTCAGCTGACTGAATGGGAAAGTGTCTGCAATGTTACCTTCTGGTAGTGCAATCTCCTCAGTTCTGACTACCCTCCATCTCTTTGTTACCATCCGACTACACTTCTCCAGTTCAAATGACATTCCAATGTCACTGCTGTGTATCCTGGTTTTGTGGATCAGTAAATCGACGTCTCATACAGCTTGATGTCATCCATGTAGAGGAGGTGGCTGATGTTTGGTCCATTCCGTAGTCAGTCAGTAGCCAGACTTGTCGATGATCTGGCTGAGGGGGTTCAGGCCTATGCAGAACAGCAGTGGGGACAGAGCATCTTGTCATGGCAGGCCGCTGCGCAGGCAGGAAGGTGGACCCCAAAAGCAGAACTCCAGAGCGGTGTGTCTTAAACAGTGACTTTATTAACAAAAGTAAACTGAACGAAGCAGGGAGATGCCAGAACAAACTTGAACTGGTTTGGCTAGACACACACACAGGGCTGCGGGGGGACAACTACCAACAATGACGCGACAACAGGCAAGGAACTCACAAGACTAAAATACACAAGAGGGCTAATGGCATGGGAGGAAACAGGTGGGAACACAGGTGACGCCAATAACTTCGATGAGACAAGGAAGCAAAACTAAACACAAGGCATAGGGAACACAGGACTATCAAAGTAGCTGATGCATTGCTCCTCTGCAGTTACTGCCAGTTCCTTTATGGGCCTCGCTTATGTCCACTTATAAGTGCTGAGCCACTGCAATGATGACTGAACGAAACATCCATGCTGCACTGAGGCAGGTTATTGGTCAGTAGTTGGATGGGACTGGTCCCTTCTGGGGTTCCTTGGGAATCAGGACTGTCCGGTCTTTGGTCAGCCATTGCGCGCACGTCTTATCCATTGTCCTGCCAGGTGCTCATGGAGCGCAGTTAACTTCTTCACCTAGTAGGTGTGAATCAGTCAGGGCCTGGTGCTGTCCAGCTCTTCTGTGAGACTCTTTCCTGGATGTCTGCCACTGTGATAGTTACTAGCATTAGGGAGGTTGCTATAGTGTGCTCATAGAGCCACTAGCCACTGAGCATTGTTGTTGTGTGTTGCAACCTTCTCCCATATGCTCTTTCAGTATTGCGCCGTCTCCAAACTTGGTGGAGGGACTGTTCTCATATTGTTCCCCTGTACAGTTTGGATGGTTCAGTGGAGAACATCTGGTTTATTCACCGTGGCTTCTATGGCTCTAGTATACGTCTTCAAGTGTTTAGCCAAGGTTGTGGGTCTTTGCTTGGCAGTTTCTAAGGCCTAAGGTATGGACAGCTTGTTGTACTTCTTAGGTGTCCCTTTCTTCATCACACCTTTCTACAGCTCTGATGGATGGCTGACTTTCCTCTGTGCTGCCTTGATCTTTTTCATGGAAGAAACTGCTCCTTGTGGCTGTTCATCTTATAGCCAAGCATCTCAAGGATCACTGTTGCCATGATATATGTCACTTGGTTGGTTTCAGTGATGGTTGAAGTAGGGATTGTCCTACTTTTAGGTTCGCTGTCTTACCCAAGGACCATTCGATTACTGCAAAAACAACTCTGCCCCCTGAACCCAAGCCACACAAAACCCTATGATCTATCTTCACCATCTAGGCAAAAAAACAAAAAACAAAACCAAAAACAAAACAAAACATGGATTTGATAAATGTTCATAATAAATATTAGTTTCCAGTAAATCTTTTATTGATGAAAATCATCACATGTGCTTTCCATAGTGATCCATGTTGACACAATGATTCAATTCTATCATCTCGATTAAAAGTTTAATTGTGGTTGCCTACAGCCAATATTCAGGCAGTCAGTGGTGACCAGTCACTCTTAACGTTATGAATTACAGCTGTGAACTGACATAAGTGTTTGTCAAATTTTGTCACTGTGGGGACTCTCCCACGGGCTTTTGCCCTACAGCCACATGGCCCCATCGAGTGAGAGCTTGGCAGCCAAGTATAAGAACAAGTCCAGCAATCAGATGCAGATAGGAGATAAAGGGAACAGAAATAAAACAGAAACAAATGTTGGTTTCTGAAATTGTTAACAAACAATGTCCTCTTAATGTAAAGAAATCTTAGGTGTGCTGTAGTACAGGTAATAACAGGGGTTTTATGCATCATTGTATCTGAAAATTTGCCGGGCTCTCATGACAGATATGGAACTGGAAAAGGTTTGAGGATTTCAAAGGGAACAGATTTAGTGAATAGGGACTGCTTCAAAGAAAAATTAAAGACCTCACTTTAGCATTGGCTTAACAAAGTGTAATAGCTTGTAACAACAGAGAAGAAAATTATAATATGACATTACAGTATCTACCCAGACTCCAGCATTATACATCAATCATAAGTTAGATAATATAAATCTCAAGTTACATTTCAGTGGGTTTTGATCTCTTGATCTTCACTGAGATTTGAAGAATGATTCAAACCTCATGAGTTTCTTAACTGCTGCATTGTGGTTTGTGTGTTTCAGGTCCAAAACAGCAAATGAACGATATGTCCCAGCACCCAGGCAGAGTTCTGTTATGCTTCTGCCTCAGCCACCCTGGCTGCCTTTCAGTCAGAGCGCACAGATGGCGCACAGAAGAGCTGGAGGAGCCAAGCGAAGGTGTAGATTCAACCCATCTCAGGATCTGTTGACAGAGAATATCCATGACAAAACATAAAATGAAAAAAAGGCCCTTTTTGTTTCTCCCTGATCTGATACGGAGGGGATGACTATGAAATGCCAGATGTGTGGCGATCAAAGCATCTCTGCTAACGTCCTATCCACATATTGGCTTTTTCGTCCCACCCAAAACCTTTTAAAGTCCAAGTTTTTCACTTCTTTGTTCCATTACCAAGAGTGAGCAGCATATTATCCTCATGTAAACTTCTTCTATCTCCTAATCATGTGTCATACTGTGCAGATAATAAGTAACACGTGTTTGGCGGTGGCTAATGTGAATATGTCTAACATGGGTTAACCCATGCTTGTTCAGCCTTGACCTTTTCCTGTCTAGTGTTATGGGGAGGTTTATATAAGAGACTCCCAAGGGTCCTGACAGTCACTCTTTTCATGCTTTATGCTATCCTGCCTGCCCATCAGTGCCTTCTTTGGCCAGGATCCAACGAAGTGCTATTTGTTAACATGAATTCTTTTTAACAAATAGCAGCCCATGACTCGGGACCAGGATAAATGGCTGAAAATGGATAGATTGATGTAAGGAAGGAAGGAAAGGATGGAAGGATGTAGAAATTTTACCACCTGGCTAAAGCCTGAGAGTGCAGCCTACAGAGAGCCAGCTGTGAATGTGCTCATGGCCCAGAGACCTGGCTCTGACACAACAGACCCACGCATTCTCCACAGGACACCTAATCCTGCAAGCTATACAGAAGCATTTGTATTTGCATATTTTTAAGCATTTGCATATACTAAAAAAAATGTTTTATATTTTTCTTTTTAGTGTACTTCAAGCGTTATGTGTCGATACATTTTCCAGCACTGAATATAAAATATGTCAGTTTGGAATTCAGATCTGCTTTCCGCATCTCCTTCAGGACAAACAAGGGAAAATGCATTTATCCTGAAACCAAATTTGCTGTCTTTACATTACTGAAGAAAATGTCTTGGTTAAAGACCTTTTACTTGGATCCTGAAAATGAGTAGCGTTTGCACGTTAGTTTCTGTGCCTCAGCATCTGCCAAAATTGTATTGCATTTGCCCACAATCCTTGTAAATCATATAGCTCCTTCAAACCCAGAGACACACTGTAGACCTCAAAATTATGCTGGCCTTCTAGATGCATGACGCTTTATTATGCTTGTACATTTTAAGTATATTTGAATTGATCTGGAGCCTAAACTATTTAACACATTTTGCTGACTTTTCTGGTTTTATGCAGAATGACAATGCTGACGACAGCTCCTCTTTTATTTTTTGACTCAATGAGAATATCATAACAAAAAATTAATTCTTTTCCTACTTACTTACAGTTTGGCCAAAAAGTCTTTTGCAGATTGCACTGGCTTTGATATCCTTTCCTATATTTAAGCCATATGATCCAGGTGAATGCAGCTCTGTCTCAAGCTCAAAGTCTGCCTCACACTGGGGTAATGTCTGAATCTAAGTTCACTTTGTTCAGTGGCCCTGTGGCAGTCTTATATAACTTGTTTTTTTGCCTCTGTGTTGAATAAGAGGATCGAATCTAAGCTTGGAGATTTTGATTACTACTGTTTACACCGCAGTGTACCATGCTGTCATCTCTACTGCATGTGAAGGACTGACAGATGGGGCAGACTCCAGAAAGAAAGCAATACATAGTTTGGGGTGTCCCATTTGTTATAATTCTAGTATCAGGGAAGTCCAGAGAAGCATCTGCAACATATTTCCCCCATTCCTAAGGCTTGCCATGTTTCAAAGACCTTCAGAACGCCTGAGAAAACATTTAGGAGAGAGCACACAGGCTATCTTTGCTCACGGCTGGTCACAGAGCCACATTTTACCTCCCTAGAGCTTCTCCGAATGCTCTGAGGTACTGCTGTCTCTGCCCTGACAAGAACATCAGAGGAGACTGAAAGAAACATGCTCAGCCAATTTACAGTAACTATGGGAAGGGTGGGTATTACCTGACTTTGCCTTACGTTCTTAGTTACAAATGTTTCGTTCAAAAGGGAAAAGAAAGACAGGAGGAGGATAACTTTGTACATAAAAGGAACAAAGGAGGTTAAAATAAAAGCATCACTCACAGGGAGATGCATACATCACTTTTTATGACCCTTTAACATTTAATGGGCTTGTATTAACTCTATGTAAGTTGCAGGTCATCATCGCAAGTGCTTTTCACTTCTCTACATGGGCAGACGGATGTTATCTGGCCTTTCATAAAGTTAGAGTTGTGCATGACTTAATCACTTAACTTATATTTAATTGAAGGCTAATAAACAGACGATTCAAAACAAGAATAATAAAAATGGGACAAAGTCACAGTAAATCAGAGTTAATGGACCGAAAGCATACCTTGGGTGCAAGTCCTTTGACAAAGGATGTGATGCAAAAGAGTTGTTATATTCTGAGGCTATGTTTTACTCGCTGATGTAGCACGCCACACACGAATGATTAAAGATTCCCTTGTATCTAATATACCAAACCTCTTGGTAATCATCAACAGGTTAATTGTCTGGAGTTTGGCTCTATCCTTTTTTCTCCCAAGAGAGAGGAGGGAGGTTTTTTTTTTCTTCTAAAAAGTGGCAAAGGGGGGCTAGTATAGAGCTTATGCATGGTGATGGGCTGAAGGGAGAAGGAGTGGTCTCAGCCATGCTGTGCTACAATAAAAGGCACTTGTCTGGACCGCCGAGGAGCCTGAACTTTCCAGTAGCACCACAGGCAGCTGCTGAACAAACAAAAACGGAAAGGAGGCAGCTAGATTAATAAAAATTAAAAGAGAAGAAAAACTGTTTAAATATATATATTTTTTTATATATTTACATCTTAGATAAGATACATTTTAATTACTAATAGTTTGTTTAATTTTCTTTGGTGAAGGGATCCCTTTGAGGAAAAAAAACAAAAGAGAGAAAATGATGAGGTTGCTGTGCATCACTATAGTCTGCATGACCCTGGCTGGCAGTGTGTACAGTCAAGAGATCACCCCTCCCTCAGCAATGAGAGGTAAGATTTAAAGAGATGTAAAATATTTTAAAATGTGTGCCTATCTTTTTTTTTAATGAATGCATGATTTTGTATTAATGGCGTGCACGGTGAATAAGTAAAGGGCGACCTGGCAAAGTGGTACCCCAGCAGTGGCTTGTCTTATAACAGCGTCATTGTAGCAGTAGGTAACAAACCCGTCTCTGGGGTAACACTCACACAGACACAATGTAACTCACCATTAAACTCACTGACTTGCTGCATACAGACCACCACAGCATGGACTGGCTGGTGAATAAATTACCCTTGTTATTCACAGGGACTTCCTACCCACACTACAGAATGACTAATACCATGGGTTGTACTCCTAAAATAGGTCACAAGTGCTGCAGTGGATGAAACTGGGCTACTAGTGCTTGTTCCCTTTTTTGCTTTTGGATGTAAATGCTGACTACGATGTGATTTATAGTGTTATTATTCCCTTTGACTGACAGTATTTGTTTCAAACACAAAATTAAAACTTATTATCAGGGAGCACCTGCACGCCATCATAATGCTCTTGTAATTTCAAATTCACACCTGCCTACAGATTGACACCATGTGATTGCTGCTCCCTGTGCAAGCTACAAAATACTGCTAGATCTACTGCTGTGGAGAAAGAAAAAGGGAATTGCTAGATGCCCTCATGTTATATGTATTGACTGATATTTAATGTGCTTTCAGCATCTCTGCAAGCTGACTCAGTAGATGTCAAATTAGGAATGTCTCAGCCGTCTCTCTTCCAGGAGCAGAGGAAACAGCTCATCCGTGAGGACTTTCGTTTCACTCTGGGAACAGAGATTATCATCTGGGATTTTTTCCATCCAAACATTTAAATTTTGCTGGTGATGTCACAAGTGTGACATCACCAGCAAAATTGTGTGTGTGTTTGCATGTTTATGTGCTACTCGAGCATTTGTATGTGATGTCATTGCCTGAATTATGTAAAAGCATTTGCTCAGCTCAGGCCAGCTGCCATTGTTCCATACAGCATATTTTATTAGACACATGAGCCGTGTATTCTCTCTCCGCTCATGGGGAGTTGCTTGTCCTTATACCTACTGACTCGCTCTGCCACTGGGAGCTTTTGGAAATCCATGGTAGCAGGCAGTCTGACAGGAGCAGAGTTAAGATTAATGACCCACAGCCAAATGTATAGAGCCCCATGCTGAACAGCAGCCAAATGACTCTGTCTTTTCCTGTGAAGTAATAGTCTGTTAAGTCTAATGCTTACTGTGGTTGTTGGTTACTGAAGCCTGGCCTGGTTGCTACTGGGGTTGAGTGGGGAAAGGGGCTTGGCTATAAATGAGGCCTGGGCTGAGGTGAAGATGTGTTTAGGGTAGGAGATGAGATGTTCGCAGAGGCATGTTTGATGGTATTGATACTGTATTACTAAGCTTGAGAGAAATTTAGCAAATGACCGGTGGCAATCTATGGTTCATGTCCACTGATGTTTATCCATGTGCATGTGAGCCTGCACACACACTGCTTGTGTTTGTGCTTGTTTTGCATGACAGAATACAGGAAAGGGCTCATTGGCATACATGTGTAGGAGCTGGCCTGCTGTGTTTATCCCAGCTGTGCTTGTTAATTCTTTCTCCATACTGACACAAGTGGGCCAGCAAGAGAGCAACACTTTGGGATGTTGGAAAGCATCCCTTGCTCTGCTACAGGGTGTGGCACAATGTGCACAAGCAGATATTAACATGCAGGCTGTGCTCTGTCAATGTCCAGCCTTTCAAAGAGAGGTTTTAAGCCAGTGACCATCATTTAGTAATTTCAAGCAACTTTAAAGTTCAGGGGTTACAGCATAACAGTGCAAAAGAATACATGGGGCACTGAGTGGATCTAGATCACTGTAAACATAATTTACAGTTCAGTGTTGCAAAGAAGCAGATGGTTCTAATCATGTTCTAAAACAACATTTTACAGAGTGAAACTGAACTGTGCTTGCTAATAAAATGGCAGTAGGTCTTGGCTGCAGCTGTTAAGATTTTTTTTATTGCCCTACATGTGTTCATTTATTATTTTGTCGTACACATGTGTTCATTTAGTTTGTATTCCCTGCTGCACGCTTGACAAAATTTTCAGGCATAATGATTCCGTATTACTTGACCACCAATAAATGTCACAATTTGAAACCACCTTGGGCCTCAAAGGGTCACATAGGATTTGAGAATGTCTAAGAAAAGAAAGGCTTCCTTCTCTTTCCAGAAGGATTACTGCTTGCAACTGAATGTTGCTTTATATGTGCAGCATGTCTAGTATGGCCAGGGCCACATTGTCCTCTGGGATATCTGTCTAGAGGTAACTGCAGGAGAAGGTAAAAGTCAGGAATTGCTTCAACATGCTTCTCTCCCTTCTGGGATTGTACCTGTCAAGGGTGATCCAGAATGTATAAAAAAGACAATTTTATTTACTATGCTTTCATTTAATATCAGCAGTTCACTCAAAGCTCTCGTTATCACACTGTAATCATACTGCAGTATCTAATTAATCTGTTCCACACTCTCACATAGGTGGTCTTGATTTCTTAGTTGAACAGTGTTTCCACAAGGCATTACAATGAACCCCTTTATTCCGTATTCTAACAATTTCAGACATCACTGCTGGATGTAATTACATCTGGTGATGTCTGTGTTGACGTTTGCATCGCGCTTTGCCAGAGCTTTTGATGAGCAGTTTAGTCATACTGGATGCCTTAGGTTTCAATCGGATTTTATGCACAGTGCTACCAATGCAGAGAATTTATGAGGCACCGAGAAGATGTGAGTCATTTCTCACTGACAAAACAGGCAAAGAGGAATCTCGTCCAGACACTGGCAATTAGAAGTGGCAGAAGTGTGTTTCCTAGCTCATAAAATACCTGGCGTCTTGTTAACCACTCAAGAGGCAAGCGAGGCTAAGGGTGTGGTGATTTGGTAATAGAAGTAGTAAGTGGCATGTGCAGCCTCACGAAAGAAATGAGAACATGGAGTGTAAAGTGGCATGAGGTGGGACTGAAGGGTAGATTAGGTCTGTCAGCACTGGTTTTGCTAATTAATTCCTAGCGCGGGAGTTCTCATTTCTAATGATCAGAGTTCCACTGAACGAACTCTGGACACACTTCCTCTGTGTGGACTGGGACAGTTTCAGCAGGCGTTTGACAAGAAGTTGATTCAGCATCACTCTACTGTGAGTGTGTGTGTTGGGGGAAGCCTATGGGTTGAGCAGAGTCAGAGCCAGTGTCTCTTTATATTTCCTGTAATAGCCATGTGGGAAATGGCTTTCCGTTGAAGAGTCAGAGACACAGTATTCCAGTCATGCTCAGGTGTGGCTGCTAAAAGTGAAGCGCCTCAGCATAAATGCTGGCATCCTCACTCAGAAATCAGAAGCAGACTAGTTTAGATGCAGATCATCCCTACTGAGTGAACAAAAAAAGACACACAGTAGCTCAGCTTTTTCAATGAAACTTAAACAACAATGTTGCTTACGTATGACTACAAGTAAAGAAGAAATGGATTTTATCTTATGAGTCAAGTCTTGTGCATTGCCTCTTAAATTACTGTGCTTCTGTTTACAACTTAGATTGTTAAAAGCTTAAACTGTGGTGTTTTTATGGGGTGTGGATGGGGGTGAGGGTGTCGGCGGTCCTGTCTGCATACATTTATCTAGTGCTCGTTATTGTCTGGCACAGACAGCCCCCCCACCCCAACCCTAGACCCCACCCCAACCCTACCCTACCCCCCACCCTCTTTCCTGGCTGGGGTTTTAACTAAGCAAGTCCTGTGAGGTCTAAAGATAGAAGATGGGAACGAGTGGTGAGACACAGATGACCTGTCATTTTGAGTTAAAGGGTGGCCTAGCTTGGACAGGGAAGATAGAGAGGGACTGCGCAGAGGAAATAAGTAAAATAAAATAATGATGACAGCTAGATTCAGTATTTTGTCAACAATATTATCTGCTCACTTTTTCTGTTATTTATGTGCCTGACATACTTAACACAAATCAGATGTAGTGGATGAAAGAAAAGCACTTCATTTTGTGGGTTAATGCCGAGGAACTAAAGGCTTATAAATGTAAGGACTGACAACAGCAGGAAGGAGACTGAAAAAGGATTATTGGCTCTCAGGGCTGAGGACTGGCTGGTGCCCAATATTACATTTAATAAACCAAACAGACTCCAGACTCTTCACTAGCTTTGTATGAGGCAATGTTTCAGATGGTGCACTTATATATTACAATAATACAAACAGTACAGACATGTAAAACATGTAGTGTAGTCATTATATTAAAAAGGCAAACAATTAACAGGTAACAAAGAGGGCAGAAGTGCAGAGGGAAGACCCCAAAAAACATTTTCTATTTCCCAAACCCCACTTTTTTTTTTTTTTTGGCATTTTCTCAAACAGAATTTTGGTCTATCAGTTTTATTCTAGGCAAATGCAAAGCTAAAATGTAAAAGGAAATCAGTACATAAAAAGTTATACAATCATTTTTTTTATCCAAGTATCATAATTCTGATCAAGACTAGACCACAGAACTATTATATCATATTTTCTTCTTTTCCAGTCAAGGTTTCTGCTCAACTAGGTGGCAACGTCACCCTGCCCTGCAGGCTCTTGTCCTCAGATTCTGCATCCTTGAATTTCCGGATCCATTGGACCAAGGTGGAAGATGATGAAGCAATGAATGAGGATGTGCTGCTTTCAATGGGATACCACAAGAAGACCTACGGGAGCTTCGAGGGTCGGGTCTTTATGCAGGAGTCTGACAGTGAAGACGCTTCCATAGTAATGACTGCAGTCTCCATGGATGACATGGGAAAATACCAATGTGAGATCATGAACGGGATTGAAGAGACACTGCAAGAGGTCATCTTGGAGGTGCAAGGTGGTCTGATAGATGGTAAATCCTGTTTTATTTTGTGTTTGTTACTATTTCCATAGTTAATTTTAGGGATGGGCAGGAAGTACCTAGCTGAAAAGAAGTATGATTTTTTTTTTCACTAATCATGAAATGCATTTAATAATATATTATTCATTTATTTTAAAAATCTGGCATCTGAATTGTACTAATGTGTAAATCTACTTTAGAGCCCTTTCATTTGCCACCTCTTATTGGATAAATGCAGTTAAAGCACTTTAATGCAGCAAAACTGAACACCTAGTTTGCATGAGATGATCATACAGAGGTAGCATAAAATTAAGAAGATAGCAAAGTCTGGTCTCTTGAGACCACTGGCAAATCGCTGCAAGCTTTACCTGAAATACTAAAAGGTCGACATTTAAAAGCATCCTGCAAACCTCTGTATTTGTAGCGATATACATAGAGATATGGCAGTGGTCTGATAGCAGCACAGCTATCAAGGAGATTTGGGTTATTCTTCTTAACAGAGATTCTTCTGACATTTCCTCAAATGCTGTTGTGAAAAAAGATTATTTGAAACCAGTCCGCCCCATCTCTACTTGGTTACTCTGCTTTGACCACGCCACCATACAAAGCACATTTTCTTTCATTCTGTAGAAGATTTATTTCAGTAGAAAGGGTCATCATCCATATTTCTGAGCTTCACCTGGTCAACAACCACCCTGACATCATGGCTTGATATACTTGGATGAACTGTACCAATTGGAGGCAGCAAATCAGCTCCGAATCACGACGCTCCCTCCCTTTCTCCCTTTCTGCCCACTGACGCCGCACTCCATGCACCATGTTCCACAAACTCATGAACTAAGATGTTATGACATTCCACTGATTCTTTAGCAGTTACTCTGGGCTTTTTTTTTTTTTTTTGCTGAGATTTTTGCAGTTTTGAGTCAGTTTGGAGCCCCTTTCTACAGAGAGTAGCCCGAGTACTAAATGATCTCAATTCATATGTATGGCCTGATCAATAACTAAACTCTCTGGGATTACTTTTTACCCTTTCCAGCATTATGTAAGTGCAGTCAAAGTAGCTCTAACCCACCTGCAATATTTTTCCTGAGTATTTTTTGAAGCTACAGCATGGATGATTGAATGATCTTCAATACAAACAAGAATAGAATAATATGATTGTAAAATCTACTGTTTTTTCTTAAGACCTTAATTAGATGGCTTGGCCTTTGTATTCAGAATTTATCCTTAATACTAATAACTTCAAACATTATCATGATAATTATATCTTATCTGCCTCATTCAGGTGTAGTGTTCCCATACTCCCCCCCTTTGGGCCGATACAACCTGAACTTCCACAATGCCGTGCAAGCCTGTGAGGACCAGAATGCTGTGGTTGCCTCACATGAACAGCTGCTTGAGGCATGGAAGAGTGGTTTGGACTGGTGCAATGCTGGATGGCTGAATGACGGCACAGTGCAGTATCCTATCACCAAACCCCGGCAGCCTTGTGGTGGCTCCAACAACGGGCCTGGCCTCAGAAACTATGGACGCCGAGACAAGAAGATTAGCCGATTTGATGTGTTCTGCTATGCTACTGCATTCAAAGGTTAGTTTATAAAAAATTATTTGTCCGGGAAGCACAATGACCACAAAGACCAATGTACTATATATAGTGCTGCAGCTACTTGAAATATTCTTCTTTGCTTTTCTGCTGTCAGGACATCTCTATTGGCTGGTCCAGCCTGAAAGGCTGACCTTCTATGAGGCTGTGCAGGCATGCAGAGACGACGGTGCAGAGATTGCCAAGGTGGGCCACATATTTGCCGCCTGGAAGACAGAGGGCTACGATCGCTGTGATGCTGGCTGGCTGGCTGATGGAAGTGTCCGCTACCCCATCTCCAGGCCCCGCAAGAACTGCAGCCCTACAGAAGCAGCAGTGCGTTTTGTTGGGTTTCCTGACAAGACGGTGAAGTCCTATGGCGTGTACTGCTACAAGGCTGATCAGTGAGGGGGTAGATAGGGCTAAAGAAGCCATGACCACCAAAGAGCAGCAACAGCCACAACCAGTAAAATCAACAATGAAGCAGATAAGCTTTTGATCTAACCTAGCATGAACTCAGTACCTTTCTGAAGCTGTAATAACCCTAAGAAAATATACATGCATACATCTTATACCCACCTAAGCATTGAGAAAAATGATTTGTAGCTATTGTGTTTTGTATTTTCTTATGCTGGGCTTTGGTTGGTTTTACACAAAGTATTAAGTAATGGTCTGCTGTGTCAAAGCATGACTAATGTGACAGAGACAAGGTTAGAAGTTAATGGTCAGCATCATCTGAGTTCAGTTTGTCTCCCACAAATGATTAGATTGATGAAGCTCAAAATTTAGTGCAAAGATGTGCATCTGCAACTGAAACGCGCTGCATTAAAATTCGTGTTCACTGACAAATGTGGTACTCGATAAGGAATGAAATATCACACATTTTTGTTCTTGACAAAGTCTACAGCTATGAGTACATGTTACACTGCACAAAGTGATTACCTGCAGTTAATGTTGTTTGCTTTTACCATCTCAATCTGAAAAAAAAAAAAAAAAAAAGCTTTTCAAACAGAAGAGCTGTGATGACATTATTTGCCAAGAAAATGAAGGTAAATGTTTTGGTCTGTTACTGTTTTTGCTGTGAAAGCTTCTGTTAGAGCAATTTCCAGTTACAAAGACCAGTATAATCTAATGCAGCGTGCTCTTTTGTCCTAACAGAACGTTTTTACATGTTAATGATGGTTTAACAATAGTTTATTTTTGTTTTGTTTTTGTTTTTCTAGCATGTGTGGGGTGTGTTCTTTTTTAAGAAAAAGTACAGATTCAGTCTCAACATTTTCTCTAACATTAGTTGGATTTTAGCAACGACGTTAATTCAGATTAGCTGCTGATATGACTCTCCAATACACGAGTGATATTCCCTAGAAGAAATCTAATATTACATCTGTTAAAGTATAACTAAAATGTTTTGTTGCACGTGACCACTGGCACAGTCACACATATTCATGCTGTGAGCTGCAAATTTCAATTGGTATTCTGTTTTGGCCATTTTATTCTGATGGTCAATCACACTCTCGGAGTGAGCTGGTAATTAGAGGTGCAACAAAACTTTTCTAATCTTGGATACAGACACACTGCATGTAGAGCACATGTGATAATGAGGTGATGCATTGTTTGTAATAGCAAAACTCAAATTGAAATTTGCACATGAAAAAAAAGGCGATGTTCTATCTTAGCACCATGTACCTTTCAAATGAAGCTCTTTGAAATAAAGAACACAACTTTTTAATCCATTTTGAATCATATGTTCCTTTTTAACAACATTCCTCCCCCCCCCCCACTGGAGTAAAATTGTGCATTATGGGAGATGTTGGAGTTTAAGCAGAGACCTAAATGGGATTGTTTAAGTTGCCAAATCAGAGGCCATGAATCTGGCGTAAAGCCATGTCACTGAAAGGGCTTAAGATTAGACTCTCTGCACATTCATTTATTCTTTGCCATTTTTATCTTCAATGCCAGGCTGCCAACCCACCACTAAGTCAGACAAAGGGAACAGTACCACAGTCTTTAAGAGGCTTGTGGGAATCTCTGGGAATGGGGTCAGATTTAGGTGGATACAGCAGGGAAATGCTAGACAAATGTAAAATATGTGTGATCCATCTTAGGAACCTTTTTTGGAGCTGTATACATATATATATATATATATATATATATATATATATATATATATATATATATATATATATATATATATATATATATATATATATATATATATATATATATATATATATATATATATATATATATATATATATATACACATTTGGCATAAGGGTGAACTTTTCTTTGGGCCTCTGGTTGGGTTTCTTTAAGCAGACACTCAAATGAGTGAGCAGTCTGTGCTCATTGAGCAGTGACAATGAACATTATTGTTGCTCTCTTGCAGGAATCATTTGGTTGGCTACAACCAATCAAATGCAATGCACTAGTCTAGCTATTTTGCTACATCCCAAGTGCTTGTCAATCAGAATTTAGATATGCATGGTACTGAGTGAATGATATACTTCAGTCTGTGGAGCCTGCCAAGCCCAAGAAGTCAGTAAGCGCTTGGGAGCATTTCACTTCCAAAATAAACCTATAACTTCTGCTAAATCCCAGTGAGACTCAGACCCAGAGGTAAAGTTTTTTCCGCTGATCAACAATGAGACATCTGCACTCCATGAGGCAGGATTGCAGGTTTGAGTCTCACTGGGGTATCCAGGAGCAGCCATTAATCACAAGTCATGTCTCCTCTAATGACAGAATTGCCACTCACAGTGAAAAATGCAGCAACCTTAACTTACACAAAGATTACACTGACCAGCCTGTTATTACACAGGTAATGGTGCTCTGTGCTATAAGGCAGGAACAATGTGAACTCCAAGTGATTATTGCTGCACAAGGACAGACTCCCAGAGTAGTAGTGAAAGGTAATGTAGTAAAAAAGTTTCTGATTTTACACCAAGGATATTCGTGTGCTTCCTTTATGCACCACCGTGTAGACACAAGATGTTTTTCTAGAACACCACCTTCAGTCATACTATTCACTAAAAAAGTAGCATGATATACTTATGCAGGTCCACAATTCTGACGCATCAGCTTTTTCTGCATGGCATCACTTTCCCCTGATCCAGTTTTAGCTCAATATGTTTGCTACAATCCGCACTGCCACTTCCTATCTGCTCCCCCTGGATGTACCAACTGTCTACCAACAGGCTTGTAGAGCATGTCTGATAGGTTTTCCACAAGTGTGTGATTTATGTGCAAGACACTGCAATGCTTTGAAAAATGGTGCACTGGTATTATGTTCCACAGAATGCGATTCACATGAAGTTTAAATTCATCATTATATGCTTAGTTTCCACAAGTTGTGTGAATATTATTAAAAAAATTTCACAAAATCTCAAGGTTCATGAGTAAGACTGATAGCACTACCTGCTGGTGAAATCAATGCAGTGCACCCTCCGTACAAAATCGGACTCATTTGCATTTGTTCAACTTTGTTACGTGCCTGCTTGAATTTTGTCACACATTTTTCCAGCATGAAACAAATAAATACAGTTATAAGGTTACTACACTATCAAAGCATTAGAAAAAGTCAAACTATGGACATATTAGACATGCATGAGATCAAACAAAAAACCACACATATACACACAGAGAGAGCCCAGAGAACACTCAAGTCCAAATTAAATTTTGTAAGTAAATAATATTCATATATTTATTTTTATTTGTTTGGTGATTTAAAGCAGGGAAAAAACAGATTTTTTTTTAAATTCACAAACGTCCCAGACATTCACATTGTAAAATAATATTTTAAAAAAAAACAAAAAAAACCCACAAGAAACACTTATAAATATAAAATTATATTATGTGCACAAAACAACATTTCTCCTTTAAAAATTTTCATGTCTGTTAATGTTACTGAACAAAATTGATGCAGATTATTGCTGACGTGGCTCTCTGAGTTCTTTGGTTCACTGTTGGCATTAAAAACATAAAAAAAAAAAAACAACATGTACATTGATGATATGGTTGAGTAATTTGTTTTAGGCTGTTAGACGGTGAATTTTGCTGGTCTCCTGTTGAACAAACAATACAAATGTTTAAAGAGAACTGCTGGGCCAAGCGACAGAATCATATTTTATCAGTAAAATGAGTAAAGAGATCAAGAGCAGCTTGAAAATAAATTATATGCATCTCTGCCTAAACAGCTGTTACGTTCAAGTCTTTCTGAGTGTTTCACAAAATACATTCTCTCAATGGCTGATTTTAATTGACCACAATAACAGAAAAGTTTTTTTGTTTTTTTTTTAGAAATCATACCAAAAGAAGAAAAGAAAAACATACATTGGTATAAACATATAAGCTACCACACAACAGTCGCTGGTGTGTGATTATGCACAGCATTAAAGTTATTGTAAACATGCTGTTGAGACTAATTACAGGCTATGCGCTGAACATACTTGAGCAGAAAATAGAAGCTACTTCAGCCACGCTTCCCTTCTTTCATTTTGAAACAGATGATGGTCATCAATTTCCATCTGTGGATAAAGGCTTTGTCGATAAGTACTTAGAAAGCAGTCTTTCATATTGAACTGTCTCATATCAAAGACATGTCAGTAACATTTTTTTTTAAATCTTTCTATAGAAATCTCTTTATAGACATTTAGTTTGACATAAAGTATACCCAATGAAAGCAGAGGAGAAGGAAAGGTGGTAATTAGGCACTAAAAGCTGCCACCACAAAGAAGCTGATAACCCAGCGGTCAGTGAAAGATTTTCCCCAGTCCTGGGTGATATTTTAATCTATAATCTGAATAAGTACTATACAGAAAACCTGTCAAACCATGTCAGAGTAGAATTTGCCCCTCTTCTGAATTAGCTTTAAATATTGGTAAAAAAGATCAGTTATGAAAGTTTATACTTCTGTGTGTGTGATACAGTATTTAACTGATGCAAACTGCAGTATGAGGCCTTTGCACATCACCTCCATTTATGCTGAGATGGCATGCGCATTAAATGGAAGTCCAGATTAAACCAGCACAATATTAATCTTGACATAAACAGTATAATTTCTTTCTTTCTATTAAAAAGGAACACTTGCATAGATTTTTGAATAGCCCAGTTGGTTTAAAAAAGGTACCAGAAAACAGTCATGAATTCATTTTATAAGTTGAGGACAGAAAGGGAAAAAAAGTGTGAAAAAAATGTTTGTTCTTTTTAAATGTGATGAGAGTAGTTCTTGCTTTTCCAGTAGCCAGCTGAAAGGTTTTCTTTTTCTTTTTTTATAATCCACATTGGCATTGTTATAAAACAGTGCCCAGTGATAAGAAAGGTCTTGTATCTACATCTCTACAAAAAGGCACTTTGTAAGATTCCGTCGTTATCCAAAATGCAAGAAAACTGCAGGTTATCCCTTTTTCTATCTTTGATGAGTTTTCTCTTGTGCTTTTTCCTTTTTGCTCCTTCCACACAAGCTTCAGGCATGTGTTCTCGTCTCAGGTAGGCTGTGCTATGTTATTTGGCAATCACTGCGTCTTCCACTTACGCTCCATTCCTCCTTCCTCTGTAGCGCTGATGACGAAAGTGGAAGGACTCATCTTGCCAGCTTTTGAAGTTGTTGATGCTGTAGAGTCTATTGTGCTGATGCCGTCTGATAAAGGTCCGCTGATAGCTTGAGGCTGTTGCAGAAAAATCACATTTTAGCTCTCAACCAATACAACTATTTGTCAAAAACCTGTGCTGTAGAATGATGTCGAGAACCAAAAAAGGCCAAAATCCAAAAATATTCAAACTCAGTAAATAGGCTGATATCTTATCAAATGCACCAAAAACATAAATTTTTTCATGCTTCAATATTAAAATAAAGGGATTGCCATGGGGTCAGCTTTTGTTGTTGGCTGATCAGGAATTAACAGCATCTTTTAGACACCTAAAAAATGCCCAGCTACACAAAAAACAGCTTTAAGACCCATGTCATTTAGAGCATACTCTAAGATTAATTAAGTCTTAAATAAATATAAAAACAGCCTTTACTATATTAAGAAATGCAAATGAAAAAACTAAAATATTCAAGGTTGGGAAAAATGTAACAAAATAACAACATATAAGTAAATGCAAAATAAATAAATGTCAAAATGAATAAACTGGTGCATTTGATGGCATAATACATTTCATATTTATTCAGTTTTTTTCTGTTTTATTTTTTCAGTTTTGGCATTTTTGGCCCTCCATACTCTCAGAACAATATATTTGACAGCAATATTTTTGTACTTACGGTTCATGCAAGTGATTTTAGGGATATCCCATCGTCCATTCCCACGACACCGGATAGTTGGGACATGTCTCTGAATAAAGCCTGTGCGGCACTGGTACCTCACCAGTGAGTTAATCTCATACCTCTCACGCATGTTCCCAAAGGTGCGTGCATTCTCTACCACAGGAGGCTGACTACAGGCCACTGTGAACCAGAAGAGACAACGCCAGACAGATGAGGAATTTTCCAACAACTGAAGATATGAATATTTGTCTTAAAAATAAAAAAAAGGGGATTTGTGCAAATTTAGCAGTCTTTTCATTTTACCTGTGCCCTTCTTGCAGGTGAAAGTGAGGGGGTAGTTGCAGGGAACATCATTCCATTGACCATCCTCATGCCATATCATCACTACACAGTCCTCTCCAGAGGAGAAAAAGCTGTCAGGCTGGTTGGGCCTCCAATTTTCATATTGCTGAAATAAGAGTAGATAAGAGAGTAAGATGTTACTTTAATTAAACCAGATTCTAAACCTAACTGCAATGCTTTGTTGCTCTTTTAAACATTAGAATGCACCTCAACGGGTGCAGTAATCTATAGACATGAGTAGGGTCAAGCTACTTTCAGCTGTTCCCTTAGCTCTGTATATTTGATTTGATAGATTATTACTCCAGATGTCCTTCCTGACACAACCCCAAAGAGATTTGTGTCTCCTTCTGGGATTGAATTGAGGATTTTTTTGTTGCTTGTTAGGCAAAAATGTGCATACCTGTAGACAATAGTAGGATAAAGGTTATCAAATCACAACAAATATTGTTTCTACCATGTTAAAAGTTTGGATGGGTGAGTGTGTCCAAACTTTTGACTGGTACTGCATCTCTTCAGGCAAAAGTAAACCTTAAATCCTTTGCTTTTGGGGAAGCTGTCTATTACTGCAATTCTAATTACTGTCCACAAGAGGGAGAAAGCATATCTTTGTGTAAACCGACTTGAACTGATAGCAGTAGAAACCTGAAGTCAAGTCTGAGCAACCCTTTCAGACTCTGTCAAAAGCAGAGAAAATGTTTATAAAATGGGCTCATAAACTTGGTTCAGAGAAGAGCCAGCTGCATTATTATGCTAGAAATGTCACAGTAACCCACAATATATACAAAAATAAGAGTAGTTTGGATTTTATAGTCAGTACAGTCTATGTACCTTATTCGGTATCACTATATGGTGCGACTTCACCTACTTGGCATGATTGGCATACAGTGTAACAACTACAGTATCTTTCAGACAGTTGAGCTTTGGGATAACAGACAACCATGAGTCTGTGATGACATTTCATTACGAGTCTGCATTTCTAACATTACAACTGTAAATCTCCAGGTACAAAATTCCACAAACACAGACACACATTTATACATTAATACAGTATACACACAGCTGTTATGCTGGCATTGATGCTACCTGCAGTCTTTCAGCACATTCTAGGTTCAAAAGGCTTCTTCAAAGCTGTGGCAGCCCCCCACCCCCACCCCTCCAATCATGCCTCGAGGCTCTGCTCCTCTTTCATTATGGTTAACAAACATGCACTGACTTCCTGCTCGGCTCACTTCACGTTAACAAATGGCCGACCCATCAACTGCTCAGCAGGCCTGCATCCTCCTCAAAATAATCAAACAAACTTTGATCACCCACACCTAAACACACATCCAAAGGTCTTCCAGCCTGTGTGTTTCAGTGCTTTATAGTTATTATTTAATCACTGTTCTTTTCTTTTCTATTTCTAAATAGTTCACAGTTGTTTAAAAGCAGTCTTATTTATTACATTTAAGTCCACTGGAGGTGACCACCCACACAGACACCCTCAATCCCCCACCCCCTGGGCACCCTCAATCCAGATTTTTTTTCTCTTTCTGCAGCTGAGCACAGGTGCTGTCCATCTGTGTGCCTGCCTGCTTGGTGGCCTTTCCCCCGGGTGGTTGCCTGCTGGCTGGGCCCACTCGTGAGTGTGGGGGACAAAGAGGAACCATACCTGTCTACGCCTGCCAAACTTCTCTCTACACTGTGTCACTCACACCCTCATCACCCCTCATTCTTTCAGCTGTGAAACAGTTTCCACAGGAGGCCTGCACTTATCTTTTAACCCCCAAGCTGCCTTAATGCTTCCTCCCTTTCTCTGATCCTGGAGGTTCATCTTTGAAGTAAAACCATCAGCCTGTACAACAAGGAAGCACACTACATTCAGCTACTTCTCTGTTAAGTGACCAGCAGTTAGAGTCATGACAGCAAACATGTACTTTCATGCTGTTTCGTGAGCACTGCATTTCTAAACTACATGCCTTTTTCCTTCTCTCGAACTTTTTTTAAAATTTTTTTGTTTTTGTTAAAGCTATTTGTTTTTAATACACAGGGCTCATACTCATTAAATGAGTTAAAAGGAAATACACCATGTCCTCCATCAGATTTATTACTAGAGCAGTCACCAGGGTGTAGTGACATGAGGCGGAGGAGAATGTGTCATGAGAAAGGGAATGCAGCTCCCAGAAAAGAACGACCCTCCCTAAATGACTGAATCTTTCACCAGCATCACATCACACTGCTTCTGTGCCATGTTTGTTGAGTCAAAAATATGTGAGAAAGCATCCTGTCTTACCATAGGGCTACCATCAGTCCAGCGAAAGTCATTGTCGAACATCTTATCGTTCAGACCGATCCACTGGTAGTCCTGTCCAAGACCTACAGAGTAAAACACAACAGATTATATTTCTCACTTGAAATATTTCCATTTTAGGACCGGTTAGTCACAGAAAGAGCCAGAGAAAGACCATGGGCATTTTCATTGCCTGAATCCTTACAGTATCTTGCATTTTTCCTACCCACCGTGTATCCATTTCTGAAGTAGCTTTATGACAGAAAATGTCCTGTTTAAACTTTATACTGTTGAAGTTTTTTTGTTTTTAAATTAAGAATCATTTTTATCACATTCCTGTGCTTATTATTGATTATTTACAACTGCCGTTAACTTACGGTTGACATATTGTTGCTCCTCATGAGACAGGATGCTCGTGAGATGAGCCCCGTGCATGCGACACTCTCTCTGCTGTGTCCCAGTTTCTCCTCTGAGGGAAGTACTTGTAGCAGTGCCCCTGAAACTTATGCCAGCCATAGTCACATGTTTCTGTATCTGATGGAAGACAGAGTAAGAGGGGATGAGGTATACAGAAAACAGAAAGAGATCTGCAAAAGATCAACAGACATGAAATAAACAAAGGAACAAATGTTAGCTCTTAGTTCAGTCCATGCATCAATCTCACCAGTTAACATTTATGGCATTACCCAACCTACCAAATCTACAGCAGGCTTTACACCACAGCATACTGATCCATCAGGCCTACTGCTGATGTGATCACTGTGTAGCGGTGAAGACAGAGCAAGAATAAATACCTAAATGCCAATGGCTATTTTAAAGTTTGATTAATATGCTAAAACAGATTGTTCTCAGAGCAATTAACAGTTATTTATATGTGCAAAACTTCTTCCTCTTCTTCTTTCAGTTGCTCCCTTTAGGGAGTCACCACAGCAGATTATTTGCCTCATCTCACCCTGTCCCTAGCATTCTCTCCTGTCACACCGACCCTCTGCTTGTCCTCCTTCACTACATCCATGAAACATTTCTGTGATCATCATCTTTTCCTCCTGCCTGGCAGCTCCATATTCAACATCTTTGTTGAGTATGCCCCAACCATCTCAGCCTTGTCTCTCGAACGTTGTCTCCAAACTGCTCAGTCTGAGCTGTCCCTCTGATATACTCATTTCTGATCCCATCCACCCTGGTCACTCTCAATGAAAATCTTAGCATCTTCAATTTAGAAGGCTAACACACAAACAGAGAGTGAATATTTCTTTGTGTTATTCCACTTCAAGTTGTTTTTTGGCAAAACTTACTCAGACAACAGCTGTGTCTGAGTAGCATATCTGGGTGGGATTCGTTGATGAGTGACTAACAAAATTTAGGGCGTAGACACTGGTCAAAAGAAATCACCCAAGGCATATGATGCCCTGGGTCCAACACACTTGGCATAAATATACAGTACAACTGTTAGCAATAAAATACATTTTTCTTATATATTGCAGAAATGCCTTGTGCAGATAAGCTTGCTTATCCGGCAAGAACTTTCTAGTCCAATAGTCCTACATGCAAATATGGTGACTTGAGATGTAGCATGCCTGCAGTGACTCTGACTAAATATGACTTGATGCTCGGCAGACGACATGTCTTCTGGCCATATCTTTCAAACTAAGAAATTGGAATCTATGGGAGTTCAAGAGATTTTGAAGTATGTTAACTACAATCAGACATGACAGATCATCATACAACACTAAAAAGAGACGGTAAAAAATAAATTGTGGTCATGAAATAAAGATAGTGTTAATTAGTCAGCTGATGCCTGAGGACAGGATGTTACTCAGCCATATACAGATAGAATGATTATATTTCTGTGGTGTGTCTAAAATGGAATAATGTTTTTTTTCTGGTTTGCTCAGCTGAGTAATTATGTTAAGTGTCTAAATACATTATCACATAAAAGAGGCTATAATATTAAAGTTTTTATGCTCTCTTATATGCATATAGCATAAGCTCAGTCGAGACAGTTGAGACCAGTCCAAACCCAGCCAATAAGTTTTATTGATGTGAAACAAAATAATAAGAAAGAATTTAGGGATAAAATTTGTTAAATTAACTCTAAACTTACCCTCCTCACAAAACAGCCCAGCATAGCTTGGGAGGCACACGCATGTGAAAGAAGCCAAGCCATCAACACATGTACCTCCATTGCGGCAAGGGTTTGACTGACACTCATCAGTATCTTCATAAGAAACAAACACAATTAATAACAGCACATGACCAAAACAACGTCTAGCCTGAGTGATATTAAATGTAATATTAGCAATGCTACTTGTGAGATTTGCAAGGACTGTCCTACCTATCTCACATTGATGGCCACTGTAACCAGAAGCACAGTGGCAGGCATAGGTGCTGCCACTCTTCCAGCAAGCTCCTCCATTTAGACAAATGTTCTCTGCGCACGAGTTAATTCCTGATGAGAAAGTAAAATAAAAGTTGAATTATACAGAAATTTATTTGAGCTTTAATATTTTGCTGTATTTTCATTGCCAGATGTTTTTTAAAAAAAACGTACCAGGAATATCCACGGTCTCGCCAACCACAGTGTGCCCAAAATCAACTCCTGTATTAGGCAGTGCAGTCGTTTCCTCCTCTTTTGGTGGTATTCCTTCAATAAGTGACGGTGGTGCAGTATCATCATTGCCCAGTTTCTCATCTTCTTCAGAAAATGTTGATGGTGTGGTTGATACAAACGCATCTAGCTGGCTTTGCACCTGGGACGGTGATACTGCTCTCAACTGGGTGCTAGTGGGTATTTCAGTGTAAGGAGAGACATCTATGTCACTTCTCCCAGAGGTGATATCAGCGCCCTCCTTCTCTGAAGCTTCCGTAGCATTTACCTTAAAAACTTTCTTGATTTCATCCGGGGACAGAGACCTTTGTTCTAAATCCATGATCTTTGGTATCTTTGTAGTCATCAGTTTACCAGATAGATTATCATAGCTGAGAGATGAAATCCCAGAACTTACAGACCCACTTTCTGTCTCATTAATAGGGACAGGGGGTGACTTAGTTGTGGGAGATAGGTACTCGAGAGAGATGTTCTCAACCTCATCATCACTCAGCTTAACAGTGCTTGCTGTAGTCATGTCTTCTTCTTGAGAACTAGAAACTGATTTCGCACTGGTTGGAGCTAATGCCTCAATAGTGATAGCCCCTGCTATTCCAGCTGGCTTAGTTTCCTTTTCATTTGAGCTGGTAGCGGCCCCTGTGTTTGTAACATCTGCATCTTGTGTCTCCTTGCTCTCAGAAAATGTTGGTTCCAACTTAAAAGCAGGGGACTGTGTTGTATAGGCTGTAGTGCTAAAGATCTTATGTGATTTCTGACTCGAGGTTTGCTGAGCCTTAAATGATTCGGACTCATCTGTTTGGGTGCTTGCCGGCTGAAAGGATAAAGTGCTACTAATCACATTCATCTTAGCGGTGGATAGACTAGGAGTGACAGAGTCAGACCCAAAGGTGCTAGATTTAATTTCACCTGAACTCTCTTCTCCTGTAGAAATAATTATACTTGTTTCTGTTGATATAAAGCTCTCTTCCGTCTCCATTGGAGTCTTGACATAACTTGAATTGTCTTTATCAGTTGAGTTATCCTTCTCACGTGACACTACAGCTGGCTTCTCAGTGGCAGAGAGGGAAGTGGTAAGGGCAGGTTCTGTGATCATTTTGAATGACTGGTCAGTAATTTCTGAAGTGGAAACCAGCCCTCCAATCTGAGTGCTAGACACTGAGGACACAGATGGGGATGGAGTCTTTTTTATTTCAAATGAAAGTGAGTAAGTTGGTTCACTTGAGCTCTCTGGTGGTGTGTCTACAGAGCTTGAAACTGTAGGAGATGCTGTGTCAGCAGCTATAGTTTCTTCAGGTTTGGCAGTTATGTCACTTCGAAGTTTTACAGTTGTAGATTCTATCCCAACAGGCTCTGCTCCTGTCCCCATGTGAGATGAAGTTATTATAGCATGAGGGGATGTTTTCTGGATGCCACTATCTGAAACACTTTCTGCATCAGTTGAAACTTCAGTTTTCAGTGCTGTGATTTTAACTTCAGTCTGGGCAGTTACATCACTTTGGCTTAATGTCTCACTAAACAACATCGGGCTCGTTGTGGCTGGCACAGTTTTCTCAGAAGAGATGCCAGTGTGGGGAGTATGCATGATCTCAGAACTGGCTTGCTCAGTACTAAGCAGTGAGGAGGGTGTAGATGTTACTGGTATTTCAGTGGCCCAACCTTTCAAAGATGATGCTGATGTTTTCTCTGAGCTGTCACCTGCAGAGTCACCATCATCTAAAGATTCATCATCAGATGCTTTAGTGGACAACAAGTATTCAGAAGATGTTGGGGATGATGAATCACTGGCTGAGGTTGGTGTAGGACTCAAAAAGATGTCAACAACAGTTCCCGAACCCTCTGGTTCTTCTGTAACCTCCAACTTTTGGGTCATTGTAATTGCAGTGACACCCTCAGCTTCCTCTGTCTGAATAGTTGGATAAAATGAAGAAGAAGGAACTATAGACATAGTATCTACATCAATTATTATATCATCTTTAGTAATAGGCTCTGAACTGTAGCTGTCTTCTTTCATACCATCTGTAACTGCAGAGAAGAATTTATCTTCCAGTTCTGTATCCTCTGTGAATATGATAGAGGTGCTGGTCAATGGTTTAGATACATGCAGGACCATGGTGGGTGCTTGTTCAGTTAATCCAGTCTTGGCTTGACTGCTACTGGGAGTAATGATCTCAACCTGCTGGTCTGTAATGCGGTGATACAGAACAGTGGGAACTGGGGTAGATATTGATGTAAATTCATCTTGTTTATGCTCACTAATGAAGCTTACTGTGCTGAAGCCAACAACATTCTGATTGCTTATGGAGGCATCAGCTGTATGGGAGAGCAGGACTGTATAGGAGGATGATGTTGTGTGTTCAGCCACAACAACTTCATCTTTCTCAGTGCTTGAAAGGGAATGATCTGTTGCTGGAGTAACTTTACTCTCCTGTGAGAAATCCTCTTTATCAGATGTTGGTGTTACTGAAACAAAACTTGCAGTTTCACCTGCTGCTTCTGTAAAAGTGACACTTTCCATTTCTGAAGGCTTTGAGGTCAAGTTCACAGTGGTTTGGTTGCCAGAACTCTCTATCTCTGTCAAAGCTGAACTTGGTGCTGATTTTTTAGTTGTAATAGCATATGTTGTTGTTGTGTATGGCTTCTCAGTGCTGTATAGAGAAGAAGCTGCAGTTAGAGTAGATTTAGGAACATCAGGTGTTCCACTTTCATGCAATGCTGTTGTTGTTGGTTTCTTTGTGCTGAAAATGGAAGGGCCTGTACTCTCTGTGCTATCAGTAGATGTACTTGCTGTCATTATTGTTGGTTTGGTTGTGCTAACTGATAACCTTGTGCCATCCACTGTGATAAGCACATCAGTGGTATAGCCACCAGGACCATCATCTTCTGTAGGCACCGAACTTGTACCTGTTGAGAAAATTGTACTATTTGAAGCTGCCGAAGCTGGCTGTTCAGGTACTCTTGCGGAGGATGGCGATGTAAATGACCCACTTAAGTCATCACCTGACCACTCATCTTCATCTGTGATTACCCCACTGCCCTGACCAGCAGAGTAAATCTCAGGGCTTGTCATGGGTGGAGATTGGGTTGATGACATAAATTCTTTGGTAATCTGTGTACTGGACTGAGTTGACAACGCAACACTGACCATGTCAGTTGTGCTCTCAGTCTCATCAGTTTCAGTCTCATCTGTTTGTACAGTAAATTCTTCTTGTGGTTTTGTAGTAGTTTCACTTGATACGTCGCCACCTGATCCATCTTGACTTGATTCCAAATCAGAGTCTTCAGGTAAGCTACCAGAGTTTTCCATGTCAATGTAGGTAGAGGTTAGCATTGAGGCGATGATGGGTATTGCCATTGGTTGAGAACTTTTAAGTGTATAGGGACTAGTTGTGGAACTTGTAAATGCTCTGTCACTTGAACCTTCTTCTTCAACAAACATGGATGTATGTGATGGACTAAATGTGGTTGCTGATTCCACAGAGGACTGTTCAGGTGCTGTTTCTTCTTCTAAAGTTTCATCTGTGTATACAGATGTGTCATCTCCAGAAAATTCTTCATTGGTTGAATGACCTCTTTCTGACTCAGACAGTGAAGTTGTCACTGCCTCAGTCATGGTAGAAAACTGGTGAGCATCTGTAAAGTGCCCTATCAGGAACTCATAGGAGAACCGGGAGGAAGACTCAGCACCAGGCTGTGATGTGCTGTGAGTCAAATCTTGTTGGCTTTCATTTGTTGGCATAGAGGATGTGACTGTTCTTTGAGATTGGATGAAAGCAGTTGCTGGTGCTGATGTCACAGTGGTGAAGTCAACAGCAACAATTGTATTGTTTAAAATCTCTGTTATTTCACCTGGAGTTGTATCACTGACAGTAGATGTTAGAGTAAACACATCTACAGGTTGGAAACTTGATGAAGACGGTCTAGGAGATATCACTGTCTTATCGGTTAAAAGGGAAAGTGAGGCTTTCTCTGTCTCATCTGTGAAAGGATTGCCAAAATATGTGGCTGGTCTTGCTGTTGGGGCCATTGTGCTGACAAGTGAAACATCTGTAGGAACAGCATGGATTAAAATGGGAATCTTAGTTATCTCAACAGCAAAAGTCTCCACTTCCGTTATTGGGGAAGAAGAAATTTCATCTTGTGTAACTGAAAAAAAGCTTCCTTGTGTTTCAAGAGATATTACTGTGGATCCCTCAGTGCTGTAGAGAGATGAAGAAGGATTCAAATCTATTTTTGAAGTATAAATTGTTTCAACTGTCTGTACAACAGTAGTTGCTGTGGCATTTAATTCTTC
>JAMQGT020007634.1:0-59495 GCA_024447675.2 Pterophyllum scalare | reverse complement strand
AATAACACGTATTGCTACACATTATTCCGCTTTCTACATCCAATCTGAGCAGAGACAGGCATAAACCCAGATATCAATGATACGTGTCACTGACCTCTAGTGGCGAGCACATGTGTTGCATTAGGCCATAACTTAAATATTGCTGGAATACCCAAAATCGCTGGAACAAGAATGGTTGGGATTCAGTACGCTCAACAGGTGGGAAAAAGATTTTGTTTCCCTAATATTCCAGAGCGCTCAACAGCATCTGTTCCTGTTCTGTTGCTTATGTTGATACCTTTTGTGTGGATTGCTTCTCTTCTAATTTTTCTTTTTGTTGGTTTACTTTGCAAGGAAGGAGAAAAATTGTGTCTCTCTCAATGTGCAGATAAGGCATATACTTGCAGCTGCCATTTATTAAAATATTTTTTTGATTAAAATCTTAAGCCTCAAGGAATGCTGTAAAATACAGAATTTTTCATGTAGAATTATAAAGAAACTTTTAGCTGTTTCTGGGCACAGCCAGTTGCTTTCGGGTGAGAGTCCAAAGACAACCACCCCATTGAGCACACACACAATTTGTCAGCTTTGCTTTCACAGGCATGACTTGTAAGCAGCGCCAGCATTTCATCTGCAGCAGATGGAGATACTGGGCTACAAACTTCTGTGTTTTTCTTTTCTTTTTATTGACTGATTGATGTCTATTCCATCATTTGTTGCTATTCTGCTTTATGTTTTTTTTTTTTTAAATAAGAAGACACTGTGCTGTCATCTAAGTGGATGTGTGAGATTTTACTGCGTAAGGAACAGTTTCCCACTGATCCTACTGATGCTTATGTAGCATATGTATGTGTAGAGTTTATGCCCTGGCCTTGTTGCCATGCACACCATGGTCAATCTGAACAATTTGTGGTCGCCTATACCTCTGCTTTGACCAAAATACATGGATCAGTTGAATAGTCCAAAACATGCTGGCATCATTTCACTGTGTAAGTATTCACATGCACAGTAATACTTCATATAGTTGGCAAGTGTACTGCTGTTGTGAGTATTGCAAAACACATTTTAGGAGCTTTAGTGAATTGATCATGGAGGAGGACCACATAAGGGAAAGGATGCCCAGAGGTTCCCAGCACTGTTTTCCTTACTGTAGTATACTTCTGTACATATTAGGCCCATTTTCCATGCTACATGCTTTTTGCTACCAATTTTGTTCTGTGCATCACAGGTTGCATTCTTCTCTTACTATAGATGTGTAACCAAAAATATTATCCCTGCTCACAATGCATGCAAAAGGGCTTTTTTTCTTTCTTTGAAGCAGCTCAGTAGTGCTCACATGAATACAGAACAGGGGCTGATGCAGTGAAATCATGCAGATCTTTAAGGAAGTGAAAGATGAGGCTGCATTCATTGATGCAAAACTTTATTGTTGCACATGAACGCAGAGTTTTGGATGAGTTATAGCTTTTCAAGTTTTCCATTGTCATAAACACCAGAACAGATGGATTCTGAGGCCCAGACACAAGTTTAACAAGTTTTATTAGGAACACGAGAACTTTAACAAGAACTTGGAGATGGTAAGCACAACTAGCACTATTTACAGGGACCAGACTGGGGAGTCTTCAGAAAGGAAAATCCCACAGAGAATGAGTTCTATAACAATTGCAGGGAATATTTACAGGGAAGCAGTCTGAGGAATTTCCTGATGCTATCAGAGGGCAAGGCTGACAGTTTTATATTACAGATACTGTCCTTAGTGTTTCACAACTGGAAGATGTGCAGATCTCACGCGACACAAGTCCTTGAATCCAGAAGCACAAGGTGGAGAGTGGGTGGGCAGGTGAGAGAAACAAATCAGTTGCAGGTGAGTATCTGTAATCTTCTGGAGGGGAATTATTTGTGGATTCCTTTACCAGACAGCCTGAGGGACCAGCAGCCACACACACCAGGGAGAAACTATTGGGGGGAGGGAGGAGACCAAAGTTAGAATTACTAGCACGCAGAAAGTTTAACTTGAGTCTGATTATCACCACAGGTGTGACAACAATCCAGCGGGAACTGGCCGGTCCAAAGCAGCAATGAGATGATGGGAGGCAGGTGTGGCATCTGAGCCCAGGAGGTAGATGCTGCAGCAGCAGCATGCCTCCAGTGTAGCAGAAGAAAAGACAGGCCGGCCCAGGTGCAGGGAAGGAAAAGAGACCTGCCCGGACTGTAGCGTTTTACCCCCTGTATAAGCAGCAAATGCATCGCCACAGCTGAGGACATTACAAGCAAAGTTAAAGCTGTTCATCTTTTTTGTGAAATTCATGAATTTCACAATCTCAAATCTTTTAGCGCATCAAAAGCGCCTCAATAAAATATCTGGTTATCCTCGAGTTTGATTTAATGCCTGAAGCATCATAATCACGAGCTATCTCAGACACATTATTCATAACATCCACACGTCCAAGTTGCCATTTGTGCATTTTGAGAGCACAAACTTGTTGGCTAAGTCATGAAAGTGATTTTTTTCTTAATAATATTTCTTTTTCACAACAGCCATGTGTGCAACAGAGACTTCTACCATGTCATTTTAATTAGCGTGGAGCAAAATGAACAAAGCCCTCACACAGTTTCAAAACAATCCTGCGGTTTGGACTGAAGCAGATGATCACAGAGGGCCAGTCATGCAATCGGACTGCACCAGATGATCTCATTTTACTTTCTAATGATAAATGCAAAGGAATATGGAGCTGAGTGTCATTCTTTTTATTGGGAGCATCACACGAGATACATGTTAACAGCAGAATTTGACATTTTCTTTATCGACTTTGACTTGCTTGCGACAATAACAAGACAATTCTGCACTTTTCCATTATCTGCAGAGCACTCACGGATAGAACTCTACACATCATAGAGCAGCACGGTGATCGGAGCGCTCAACGCCATGCTTTGAATGATTTGTTTGCAACAAATATTCTCATCGTCTTCATCCTCCACGAAGACGGACAGAAATTGCTGAGGCGCCCAGGGCACCTCCTTGGTCTCAGATGCCAGCACGCGGGTGCAGTTGATGTCTTTCTTGAAGGTGAACTTTTTCCCCCCGGGAAACACGGGCAGGATCTTCTCGTCGTTTTTGTCGTCGTCGTCAGACTGGGAAATGAGGAAGGCGTCGATCTCCACAGCCTTTTCTGTGATGAACACTCGGACGTTCCTTTTGCTGTGGTTGCTCATTTGGCACGCGCTGCTGTTGTTCCCCATTTTCTACTGTCTGATCCCACAGGTGTGATTGGGCAGGACTGCAGAACTTACTGGAGGCTGAAATTTTAAAGGAGACAGAGATATTTAAGTTTCTGAACACATTACTTTTTTAAAAAACCTACATACCTGGGCAGTACAGACTTTTATCCTTTATATCTCATTTATTGATTCTTTCTTATTTATTACACACACAGCCTCTATGATACATCTCCTTACTTACTCCGGTTTCATTATCTCTGATATAACAGCCACAAGGATTTTAACTGTATACATTTAAAAAAAAATTGTCTAATATTTTCAATTGAGGTACAAAATAAACTATTCTCTACAGGTCCCGAAAGAAATATTGTGTGAATCAAATAGACACCCAGTTCTTACCTGCTGATTCAGTGAAGGCCAGGTCACAGTAATGCACTGTAGCTGTTGCTGTAGCTCCTCACCTGAGCCGTGTGCGTCATATGGACAAAGTCTGATAACATGCAAAATGAGAAAAGAAGTGAACATGAGGTAATAAACTGTGTGCTTTCAAAGATTAGAAGCACCAGTGTGCTGCTGGTTTTACAGTCCCAGACTAAAAAGCGCACAGAACCTTTTTTTTTTGGCACGCTGAATATTTTTATATATATATACAATCACACAATAAAAAGTTCCTCTGCTCAGTTCCAATTCAGTGTTTGCACTCACAGCAGTCTGTTCTGCTCATCTTCCAGCTGCAGGACACGAGCAGCGCTTTGCTTTCCTAAAACAGCCGGACATCCTGGTTTTCACCAAATGATGCACCAACTCAAGTAAATAGTGCACCTGTAATTGTGTACCGATACACAACTAATACACCAATGATTTTTGGTTCATGAGGGATCGACTGCATCAAAGTGGAACGATGAAATATTTAAAGTAGGAGAAGAATGTAGGCTGGCACTGTGGAGGAATTTATTATCAGGCCCTGGATACAGAGAAAACACACAGCAGCATTACTTCATTGTGGGTTTCAATTGTTTGATAGCATCTGTGCACTGAAAGAAGGAAAGAATAAGAAACTTAACCTCAGGTCACTAAAATGGGTCACTGAAATGTGATACGGTTGCAACCACATTGCATTTCAGCAATAGTGACCTGAGGATGAGTATTCCATCTATCTGAGTACAGATCACGTAAAACTAACCAGTGGCACTTGATGTGGGAAAATGACATAACTGCTTACATTTTCCAGTAAGGTTTAATACCCAGAGAGTGTGAGAGTGATGCAAAGATGTCTTTATGTAATTACAACCTATTGTTAGATAGAACATAACCTTTATTTGCTGAATGTTTTGCATACACAAAGTAGAGAAATACAGTAAAGATAATAAAGCATAGCTGTTGGGTTCAGGCTGCCTTCCAGCACTTATTTTCAGCACAATGAGGCCCTGGCTGCTGCTGCTGTCTCTGCTTGTCTCTGGCCTGACGCCCCAGGAGACGGGGACTGGATTATGGATTACTTCAGCTGGACTTTGTGCAGAAAACTGATCCTCGGTGGACAGATGGCTCCCAAAGGGCTGAAGATGCTTCTGACCCAAACTGACTGCAGATGTATGCGCTTCAAAAGAGGCTGCATGTATGCCGTTTTGCAACACAAGCGGAGGAGCTACTTCTTCTGCTGGCCATACACAGTCTACAGTAACCATGGACACGCTCTGTCTTTCCAGGACTTGAAGGGAATAATGGAAAGAAATCTGATTCCTGTATTGGTATGCTTATTTCATTCAGTACTGGTGTTAAAAAAAAAAGGTGTAGCAACTTTATCGACTCGTCCTATTTATGCCTTGTTTTCTATTAGCATAACTATTGCCACCATGATCTATATTTGTTTTTACTTAATACATGTTCCCTCTTATGCTGCTCCCTGGCTCCCCTGTGTGTGAATTATCAGCATACCAGGTGGGCATATCACATTTTGCAAAGCAGCCAAGAGTCTCCCACATTACACTGCCTAAAAAGCATGAAGCCGATGCCTCAGTCATGAGCTGAGAATATCTGACGTGCAGCATGTTTTTGCTCCAGATTACAATATTTATTAGAGAGAAAAGCATTTTTGAGTAATGCCTTTAACTAAACGTGAAGCCGCGAGAGTCTCTTACCGTGCTATTTTAATATTTACTGCTGAAGAGCTGGAAATTTATCAAATAGAAGACTATAAAAAGGAGACGGACGCCCCACTTCAGATGTCAAAACTTATCATTTACAATAAAAAGGGACCCAAGTTGAATTTCACCCCAATAAACTCTAGTTGGTTTATTTCCTCTTAAAATAGTATTAATTCAAATAAGTCTCATTTAATATTTTTTGCCTCCTTGTCTGGACCCCATCTGCCCAACCAGTGGGGCCTGCCCCTCAGTTTGAGAACAAGTGGGTTAAACAGACACATTAAAAATAGATTTAATGAAAGAACAGTTAGACCAGTTGTTCTCACTCTACTCGCTCAGTTAACAATGGATGCGCTGCATAGTTGGGCGTGTGCTTGGAGTGTATTTGTGTGTTTGCAGCACAAGAGCAAACACACAAATGCATTTTACGGTGAAGAGAGCAGGCTGAGCGTGGAGAGAGACACACCAGAAAAGATCCATTAAAACTTAAAAATGTCCCTCCTTTCTTTAGAAAGTGTCTCAAGACAAGCCAGCAGCTCTGTGAGTTAAATGCTAACATCCGAATGCCGATGTGCTGATAATTAATGTGGAAATATCAAAGACTGTGCCTAAAGATGGATGCAGCATTTAGGCCTAAGCCAATCAAACCTGCATCCTTTCTGACGGCCACAAGGGGGTGACTCTTCTAGCTGCAAAAAGTCTGACTGCATAGAAATCTGTGAAGAAGACCCTATTTCTTACCTCAGTAAACACAGTTCTGATGAGAGTATGGTCTTAGTGTTCTCAACTCTTACTTCGTACAGCATGGAGTTCATATGAAGGAGGGTATGATTTAGACCATGCCTACAAGTCATCGTCGTACGCATGTGTAGTCTTCTGTGCTGCTCTGTTGGAATCACCCCTCACTTGTCAAGTCTCATTCAAAACAACAAGACATCAGTGGCCAAAGTTCAATACACAGAGCTTCAAGATGGATATTCCCATCTGGACCACAGTTGTGATTGTGAATCTTGAACCAGCTGTTTTTATGCATTTGTCTGGAAGCAGTTTTGTAACTAATTCAGCCTTCCTCTCTTGTCACATCAGGCTGTTCCTCGTTGTTACGGCGAAGGGAAACCTGTTCCAGCTTTCCTGATTAATTCAAATGCAGCCCTGCTTCTTATTAGTGACACTCCATCAACTAAGCCTGTCGGTAAAACCGGTCACATTGCCTCGGATATGATTAAAGAAGGCCCCGATTCTAGGCCTTCACTGTTAGTGCATCATCACCCGGCTGCCTCGGGACAGAATCTTCAAGCTTTCTCGCTGGAGAAATCCGAGGCTCGGGCAGCCGCCATCACTGCTCCGTTGCAGAAAATGCTGACAGAGCGATTCTGTGTGGCTACAACTGTGATTGCTTCCTGCTGTCCAAAACCCGGTGAAAAAATATCAGAAATGAACATCAGGAAAGCATCAAAAGAAGAGGCTGAACCACCACGGATAAAAAAAAAGGGAGCAATGGACATTAAAACTCTCATGCAGTCCAATCAAAGAGGATCTCTGAGAGCTTCACTCAGTCAACATGACATTTCCCATGCAGCTGCTCTGCACTCTGGCACCTCTTCAATGAAAACTTCAGAGATGTCACGGTTGGAGACACAGAGGCATGAAGCCATTCTTATGAAGAAAAGGGAACACTTGAACTTGAATGAAGACTCTACTTGGCAGAGAAGTTTTCAGGAACAACTTTCTTTAAAAGCTGCATCTGGTGTGGGTGATGGTGGATTTGATGCTACGAGGCAACCCCTCCTGGTATCCAGAGGAAAGAAAGGATCCATAAATAGACCACTGAATGAGATGAGGCCTGCTCAGGATGATAATAATGAATTATTTAGCGGGAAAATGATCACGAAACAAGCAGAGCTCAGATACCCAGAGGGAGACAGAAAAGCCGAGCAAAATACGAATCCTAGATTTGCATACATCGTGCGAACGCACGCCACACATGAAACAGATATTCATGATTTCAATGAAAAACAAATGCTGTCTGATGTGGGAGAAGAAGCCTTAATCATGTTTTTCCTTCCAGAAGCAGGGATGGAGACACAAACGGATCCAACATCTGAAAGAAAACTCATTCCGAACGCAGACATTGGAGTGAATGTACCTGAGCTGGGTGACCCACCGCCCATCACTAAAGCTTTAAAGGACGTCACTACTGAACGATACGACTCCAAATGTAAATGCCTGAAAGGAAGAAAGTGTTTATTAGAAATCTACGTGATAGATAGAACAGAGAGCTCAGACGGAAAAGAAGTGGAGCATGAGAAAACTGAAGAAACCACAGAAAAAACAGAGAACCCACAAACAACTGATGTACACGATGAAACGACAGGAAGAGACCAGACTAAACACGAAGGAAATCTGAAAAACAGAGGAAACAGTCATATCCTTTCCTCCCCCGCTCAAAATGCTAACAACTGAGCACATGACAGGCACAACTACAGTAAATACAAAGATTAAAGACACAACAATAAGCACGGAAGTCATCAATCGAAGCAGTGCAGAGAAAAGGTGATGGACTGCCGAGTGTAGAGGGAGAGTCCAACAATCAGAGTGAGTCCAGAGCCCGAGGCTCACAATGAGTTAGGATTTATGACGAATAAAGCAGAAACTACACGAGCAAAGACTGAAAGGCCATTCTCGGGTCTCAGGATGAGAGAAGACTGTCCTAGAAAATATAACCAAATTTCTGAGAGGCACAGAGAGTGAAGGAGGAGCTTTAATGAGCAGGACAGAAACTGGAAGAAAAGAAGATCAAAACAATCCAGGAGTGGATTCAATTACATTTTCAATGAATTTGGAAGCAAATCAACAAGAAGCTTCAGACAAGCGTGCAAAAGTAAGTGAAGCATTTCTTCATTTCTGTGAGAATTCAGGTCGAATTAAAATGAAATGAATCAAAATGAATAGCTGAACATTTGTGGAAATATATGCATCCTTTTATCTGATAGATTCAAACCACTCTCAGTTAAATTACAAGAGTACTTAAATGGTACAGTGTGACATTAAAAGTGAATGAAAATAAACTGCACACAAATGTGAGAAACATTTACCCAAACACTTACCCAATTCAGGGTCACGGTGGGGTGGAGCCTTTCCCAGTTACCATAGGGTGAGAGGCGGGGTACACCCTGGACACAACGCCAGCCTATCGCAGACACACAGAGACAGACAACCATTCACACTGACATCAATGACCAATTTGGAATTCACCAATTAAGTGCATCCTTTGACTGCGGGAGGAAACTGGAGCACCCAGAGAGAATCTGTGCAGACACGGGGAGAACCTGCAAACTCCACACAGGAAAGTCAGATGGCAGATTCGAACCCAGGTCCAGCTTGCTATGAGGCAACAGTGTGAGCCACTGTGCCACCGTGCTGCTTGAATTCAACAAGTTTAAATATTTTCTGTGACATATGAACTCTTTTGAGTTTAAATAACTGAGTAATTTTAATCAACTATTTTTAACTGTTAACTATTATTGCTGGCCTTTGCTGCAGCCCACATTATTGTAGCATCCCTAATGGGTATCGGGAAAGTCAGAAACATTCCAGGTGTGCATTAACAAATTAAGGATGTTACCTAAAAGATCACTAAGCTGTTCAGTGTTTGTTCCATTATCTTTCCTATATAGGGGGCTGAGATTTTTTATTTAGCTCCATGCCAGAGGTAAAGCAAGCTGTGACACCAGGCGTGCAGTTGGTTGTTGGGGTGATGATGAGCTTATTCGCAGATGTTTTGCAGTAATAGCAAAGTATCAGAAATAAAAATAAATGTTTTACCTTTGAAAGAAAAAAAAAATGCTAATGATAGTACTGATGAAAGGTCTTCTCAACAGATTTCAGGGGACGCTGTGTCACTCTGCAGAGGTTTAATACACCGCACAAAAGCTGGCCGGGAACACTGCATAGAGAGACAAGGACGAACAAAGGTAGAGATGATTTCCTCAGGGGATCCTGTGGATGCAGGAGAGCTGCAGAGAGAATCCATCGGCGACAATGACAACAACCGTCTTAATGACAAAGAAAATGATCACTTCTATTATTTTGATGGCGTACTGAAAAGAGTTCAAAATCATTTTTACCCCCATTACAAGAGAGAGACACACAATGGTGTTCCCACAGCGAGACAAAAGAAGAATACTCGTGAAAATTTTCTCAGTTATATCCACCGTGTTACATTAAGGAACAGGGTCAGCGACTTCAAAGGAGTAGGTGCTGAAGATGATGTCCAGGGACATGGTCGGTAGAGTCTGAAAATAAACAAAATCAGCAGAGTGACGGAAGGACCTGAACATTGAAGAATGAAAGAAAACGTCTGCACTAATACGAGCTTCACCCACTGGACATCGTACCATCCTCATGGAGTCGGTTTCTAACCGTTTGTGCAGACACATGCACATTTGTGGCCTGCTGGAGGTCATTTTGCAGGGCTCTGGCAGTGCTCCTCCTGTTCCTCCTTGCACAAAGGCGGAGGTAGTGGTCCTGCTGCTGGGTTGTTGCCCTCCTACGGCTTCCTCCACGTCTCCTGGTGTACTGGCCTGTCTCCTGGTAGCGCCTCCATCCTCTGGACACTACGCTGACAGACAGCAAACCTTCTTGCCACAGCTCGCATTGATGTGCCATCCTGGATAAGCTGCACTGCCTGAGCCACTTGTGTGGGTTGTAGAGTCCGTCTCTTGCTACCACGAGTGTGAAAGCACCACCAACATTCAGAAGTGACCAAAACATCAGCCAGAAAGCATAGGTACTGAGAAGTGGTCTGTGGTCCCCGCCTGCAGAACCACTCCTTTATTGAGTGTGTCTTGCTAATTGCCAATAATTTCCACCTGTTGTCTATTCCATTTGCACAACAGCATGTGAAATTGATTGTCAATCAGTGTTGCTTCCTAAGTGGACAGTTTGATTTCACAGAAGTTTGATTTACTTGGAATTATATTGTGTTGTTTAAGTGTTCCCTTTATTTTTTAGAGCAGTGTATTTTCAAATAATATATATTATACAAATCAGCATCTCTGTTAACAGAACAAAAATAACCATTCATTTATTTTGATATTTTACCTGCATGTTACTTTATTCCATTCTAATGTCTATGTTAAAGAAAAGTACTTTAATGTATTAAAGTTAATAATGTATTAGTTGTCTGAATCTGGAGATTTTTTCTCTGTGAATCGAGAGTTTGTGAGATGTATAAAGTTAGATCCATAAATTTTTGGACAATGTCACATTATTTTTATTTATTCCTTTTTTGGTCGTTTTGCCTCTATACATCACCACAGTGGATTTTAAATGAAACACCAGAGCTGCGTTTGAAGTGCACGCTTTTATGCTTTAATTCGAGGGGCTTAACAAAAGTATTGCATTAACTGTTTAGGAATTACAGCCATCTTTATGCACCGTCCTTCATTTTTAGAGGCTCAAAAGTAATCAGACAAACAGACATAATTTTAAACATAAGGATTGGTTTTGGAATACTTGGAAACACTTGGAATAAAATCCAGTCCGTGACGGCCTGAAGCCTAAAACATCACCAAATGCTGTGCTTCCACCACTGAGACACTCTGCCAGGCCTTCACTGCAGCCAGGCCTTTGATTTGGCCACTCCTAAAGATTTTGCTCTCTCTCTGATTAATTTTTTTTTACTTTTTCAGCCTCATGATCTCTTTCATTGGCATCAACATCTCTTTGGAGCTCGTATTGAGAGTTCCAATAAAAACCCAACACTTGGAATCAACTCCAAATCTTTTATTTGCTTACTTTGTCCAGGAATAACAAGGGAACAGGCCTCACCCGGCTACAGCCATGACACTGCTTGTCAGTTGATTGTCCAATTACTTTGAGCCTCTGAAAACTATTAAAATCTATTAAAATGGCTGTAATTCCAGCACATCGTGGAACCCATAATAAGGAGCCCACAGCACCGAATGAGTCAAGGAACAGCAAACAGATGCAAAGCATCTAAGTACTGTTAAAAAATTACTACATTGCATAATGCAACACCTTAATGGTCGGGAGCGATTTTGTGTATTTCCTAGTTGGACAAGTCTATAATAATAATAATAATCAAAAGAAATGTTACGTTGTCCCGCTGCTGCAGTACTGATTACAAGCATTTCTGTCTTGGGCCCTATGATCAGCATCTCTTTGGTGTCAGAGCAGAATTTCAGAGTTAATGATAAAGAAAAGATTCAGACTGTTCGTAAATAGTCAATTTAGTATTTGAAGAGGCCCTTTTATCTTCATGTCTAGCACTTTAGTTTCAAAATTTCTTTTAATGACCTTTATGTCTGTATAAGCGTCTAAGTTCACCACATGCCTGAAACAAGTTCCCTCTCTAAAAGCCCACTTCCTTCTGATTGGCCGTCTTCTGGCATCATGATGAGGGGCACAGCCCGCAGTGCCTGTAAACTGAAAACTGTACTTGATTTGCATACTGTTCCCAGTGACCATAGTAGATGACATGACATTTCATATATGTATGTGTGTGTGTGTGTGTGTATATATATATATATATATATATATATATATATATATATATATATATATATATATATATATATATATATATATACACTGCTCAAAAAAAATAATACATTCAAATAACACATCCTAGATCTGAATGAACGAAATATTCTCATTGAATACTCTGAATGTGTATATATATATATACATATATATATATATATATATATATATATATATATATATATATATATATATATATATATATATATATATATATATATATATACACACAGTATATGACAGTAACATGTACTGAGGGATCAGATAAATAAATACAGAGAATGTACACCATCAACTATTTTTTTCTTTGATTAGTGTCATATTTTTTAAAAAAGCCCTATAGCGAGAGAGGCTAGTTATAATATTGTAATAACAGTTGACATACACAACCCCGTCGAGTTTTACTGTAGAGAAAACAATGAAAACATCATTTGAGCCTAGAATATCTGTACAAAACATTTATTTGAAATTGACATAAAAACAGCTTTGATGTATTTGCATCATTCATATCCGAAATCCACGACGAGCAAAACAACAACTAAGGAGACATGGCTTAATGGTAATCATGAACAGTAGGTTTTTTTAAAAAAAAAACACAATTAAAATGAAGTTAAGTGAACAGCTTAGGAACTGCAATGAAATATGTCAAACCACAGAAATATAACAAAAACATGATTTGCTGGAGTAAACAAAACATGCACTGAAAGCCTTTTCACTGCTATACAACACCAGGAAAGGCTATTAGGGATTTTAAAAAAGAACTAAAATACTATCAGCTGAAAAACGGGATGCAAAGGGAGAATGAAAAGGGCGTCCAGGGTCCCTAGAAATTGATGCAGGCTGTATTTTCATTGTCTTTCAGTAGATGGCAGTGCCAGCACTGTATCATCATTCTTTAGCAACAATATATAACTCTGTAACTCTGTTCTTTATACATGAGAAACTGCAGAAAAATGGGCAAAAAAAAAATTGAGTTAAAAAATGTGTTTTTCAGTCTTCAAGAACCTCATACCTCACTGTATTCATTTTAGTCTGTTAATATAGCTATATTGCATATATAATATAGCTATATATATATATATATATATATATATATATATATATATATATATATATATATATATATATATATATATATATATATATATATATATATATATATATGTGTGTGTAAAATTTGTGAGACTTCTAAGCTCTCTGGACATATACATAGGACAGAATTGGGGAACATAAAACTTCTTTTTGAATCCAGAAAAGGTTTCCTTCATCTTGTCTGAATCTAAGTGAGGCAAAACAATCCGTACCTGCACCCTGTGCCGCTGCTGATATGATGGGACCATCTGGTCAGTCGACTCACTGAAAAGCCCAATTTGAAAAGACAGCCAGCGTTGGGGATCACGGAAGCTTCGACGCTGCGCCCGCAGTGGCCTCAGTGGAAACTCGCTTGGAAAGAGATGGCACTCAAATCACTGACATGTCCAGGGCGTGGACCGGAGCGCTGCACTAAACCCAGCGCTGCGAGCAGGAAGAGAATCTAACAAAACGCTACGAGCTGAAACAACAACCTGACACATTTGATTTCAGTCATTTTGCCCTGGTGCTACAAATCCTGACAGCACAAATACTGTGTGTGTGTGTTTTCAGGGTCATTCGACAATGGTATAAACAATAAGAGATAACTATTATCTTATTACAATAAATATATCAATAAATAAAATGACCTTTTGAAATTCTCCAACTTATAAGGACACATTTTACTACACCATTCATCGTTGTCCCAACAGAAACAGCTGGTGAAACTCCTTCTTCTGTGTCATGTGTGAGTGGTAACACTGAAACTATTCCTGATGTGACTAGATTGTAGAAAACAACAACAAAATTGCATATAAAAAGACACCTAGGTGAATGCAGATATTCAAACAGCGCAGCAAAGGTCAAGTTTGTGATTAGTAAGGGTGCAAGTTAACCTTTTTTTATGAACAAAACGGAGGATATCGTCCAATCATTAGCCAGAAAAACTGTTCATGGACGGATACACGGAAGTCGAAATCAGCACAACTAACAGAACGTGACTTGCTTTAAATCCTACATGTGCCTGAGGTCAGTGCATTGAAGAGGCACAATATTTGTGACATACCTAATGCCACTCCTATAAACCAGTGTATATCCTTATCTCCTGCTAGTGTCATCATCTGGGTGGATGACCAACACAAAGACTTCTTAGCTTTCAGTACTTGGCTACGCTTCTCTACAGCTTAAAAACGTGCAGCCGAAGCGCCGGCGGAAGTTGACACCTTCATGCTCTTGTGCTCTTTTTTGAAAACATTGTTGCAAACTTTTCGTTTTCGTGGTTACGCTTCAGCGTTCGGCCAGAGGTTAGCGTCCTCCGACCATTCATCAATACAGCGTGACTTTCCCCTTTTTTGTGTTTTTCTTTTTTCTTTTTTTTTCTTAAAAAACTACTGGCTTTTGAATACATGGCCGGTCAGCCACAAAAGAGGTAAGCCTGTTCATGAGACACAGCGTCTGCTGGCAGTGTCTATGTGCTTTTCTTGTACTGAGTACTTTGTGTTTACTTCATTTGAAGTCCCTAATGCTTTTCAGGGTGTGTCTGCATGCTTATAGTAGCCCCTTCTGAGGGCTTCAGAGGCGATGCTCTCGGCTGAACGTCGCTGATCCATAGTCAGCAAAGTGTCTAGCAGGTCATTGATGTCAGCTCTGAGTCCCTGCTTCTGCATCCAGTTCTTCAGCAGTTCATACACTTTATCACTGGAGGCGCCACTCTCTGCAAGCCGAATGTGGTTGTCACTGACTCCAATCATTCTGAAGAATTTGTTGTGGATCCGCACGTCCAAGTACTCGTCGAACAAATCAAAGCTCTTCCTCAGGGACTTTTCTGACCCTTAAAAACAAAGATGAAGACACAGTCAATAATTTAGACTGCGCAAACATGAAGACACGATGTGTAAAATGCATGCAGAACTTATTTTACAGCCGATTTATAATAAACTGTGGACACTAGCTCGCAAATCGTGACAGTATAGGCTTTGTTTCAATGTAAGGAACAAGCAGTACGTTTCAATACATTTCCTGTCAGGGGAGGCGTGTATAATACTATTAACAGAGGATCAAACAAATCTGTTAGGCCATGTCCTCTTTAATGCAGCATGAGAACAAAACAACAGTAAAAAAAAGAGCGCATGTTCCGAAGCCCTTAGGGTCTCAGATATGGCCTGACTATCATGAGATTATTAATCTATCAAGCAGCAAATATGAGATCTGGAGGAGATTTAGTGAATTCCCTGTGGATTGTCATAAATGGCACTAAACCCTACTTTTTTGTGTAAAGCTATCTGGCTCTTTGAGTGGGGGAAGAGCTGAAATGTGCAGAAAATGTGTCTTAAAGACCCCCCCCCCAAGGAATCTTACCTTGCAGTGGCACCAGTCGATATCTCAGAGGATCATCCTGCAACACAAAACAAAATACAAACGATAAGGCATGATGACACTTAAAAAACACAATGTGAAGGATTTGCAATCACTCCGATTCATCTCCTCACCAAGTCTGCGGTCAGCTGTCTGAAGGTAGTCGGGCTCTGGTGTGGGGTGTTGGAGACTGCTGTGGGCAGGGCTGACAGGCTAGTTTGAGATGAACTAGTGGTGTTGGGCAAACTGTCCCCTAATCCTCGGTCTTCATCTTCGAGGGGAGGGGAGGCCTTGGTCATCCCAGCCTGGGTCTCCTGCAGCAGTGGCCTTGAGTCTGGGCGGGACTCCTCGCCCTCCAGACCCGCGTTTTGATCATTCTGTCTCTCCTCTGCTGTGGCTCCACTCTCATCCTAACCACAAAAACCAGCAGAGTATGGAGAAGGTGAGCAGGTGTCACACAGACCTGCGTTAATGAAGCATTCTCAGTGTGGCGACAACGGGCGGCATATGACTGGATCGACCTATTTCAATTGTTTTTTTTTATGATCTTTTTTATTTATTGACTCAGGGGACTGGTGCATTCACCCAATCACACAAATTCACGCAGCTCTATTCATTTAAGTGCTTTTTATCTTTAACACACACTCACACAACAACGGTGTATCTCACCCAGAAGCTTTGATATGTGGACTGACGGAGCTGAAGATCGAACCATCAAATTTTAATGGCGGATGACAACCTCTACCCAAGTGACAGCCGCCCATTATTGCCATAGAAACACTGTCATTTTTAAGGAACTGCTTTGAAATGGTTTAAACAGACATACGCAGCTCTTTCAGGCTGGGTGTATTTTGGTATTTGACCCAGTTTTTATCATGTCACTAATAATAATAATAATAATAATAATATGTAATTGTCTGCTTTTTTACATTTACATTTCCACCTACATGTACGTGTTATAGATGAATTCCACTGATAGACTTATTGCTCTTTTCCCACCAATTTTTGATATATATTATCATGATTAGATCATGCATTTTTATTAACCACAATAAAGGCATCAGGCCTTTGTGTCAGCTAGTCAGTGCCGCTTTGTTGTCAAAGCTTTTAAAGCTTTTACTTTTTCTTCTGCATTTTTATGCTTTCAGCAGCGCAGCACTTTGTTCAAAGTCCATTTGAAATCACACAAAAAAGACTAAAATCAAATAAAGAACTTACAATGGGAATCTTGACAATTTCACTCGACTCGCAGTGGAGCTTCAAACCTATTTGAAAGCAAGAAGATAGCATTAGGAATACATTTGATAAGCAAAGCTTAACTGCATAGGTAAATTATATGATATCAACTCACATGGTATCTCACACGAACGCTGCCTGAATTTGAACCACCACAGAGCCAGCGCAATAACGATAAAGATAACGATGGCCATCAGAATGCAAAGAGGAATAACTGGAAAAACAAAAGATACAGTTACATTTAAGCAACAATAACTGAAGAACTATTCGGCAGCAGCATGAAACTTACTGAAGCTTGCTGGAGTCGAGGTGGGCGCGAGAGACGGAGGGGCTGGGGTAGAGGACGGAGGCCGTTTTCGACACACCGTGTTAGAAAAGGGGGTGCACTTTCTTATCTCCTCCTCGTGTGGTTTACACCTGCAATTTTGAAGAAGAAAAGAACATCTCCAGCACTCGCATAGCCATAATTTATCTGCCATTACAGTCCCATACTGCAGCTGCAGGAGCGAGAATAATCCAGAGTAATTTCAGGAAACAGGTAAGTGACGCTCACTTGGCACAGCGCTTGCAGACTTCGCAGGCCTGATCTGGAACACAGAAGGTATTCGGTCTGCACTGGCACTTGGTGTCTGCAGTCGTGGTGCAGGATGCAATTTCCTCCTGATCTGTGGACAGTGAGAAATTCATAACAATAATTAGAGCTTTATTCATGAAGCACCTTTCAAAACAAAGCTACAAAGTGCCTTGCGGGACAAGATAGGAAGCAAACGACAAACAAAACATTTAAGAAGAGATTAAAAAGAGATCAAAGGGACGGCATCATGCGTAATGAGGACCATTAAGAAGGTGTGACTCTTCTGCCATTGTGATGAAGCAGGCACGGCAGCAGACAACCTTTAAACCTCAAAGCAATGGTCAACTCTGAGCGTGCCCGAGAACTGTGTGAATTGCTAGAGACTTTAACAACTAAAGTTCTATTAAAACTTACTCCCGTGACCATCAGCATGCATTAAATGACAGAACAACAGCAGACCTTCAGATAATTTGTTGGACATCAGCAATTATGTGGCAAAAAAGAAAAAAAAACTATGTTAGATAATTAAGTTTCCAATTTTATCCCCCCGACACACATTTTGCCTCACTTCAACGGGATAATAAGGGATAGAGAATCTGCCACGGTTCATTTATTAAAATGAGACCTAAATAGACGGTAGACCTGGCCTTTAAGATACGATCAAAATTAATAACAAACCAGCGGTCCAACACCACAGGACACCCTTTCATATAAATCTCATGTCCATGCTTGCCAATTAAAGAAAAATGGCTTTGTTAGGTTGGTTTGCACAATGCGGGCATGCTATCTTTTAATCTTCTTTCACACTAATTTTCCTATCATTTTATGCAGGCAATTAAGCTCGTTCTATAGCAAGTTATGAATATTTTAAAGAGTTTTATGGAGCTAAATAAAGCAGTTTTTTTTTTTTTTAGGTATTCACTGCAGTTTTTATGTGATTCAAGTAAATGAGGACACGTGCTAAGGCAACTTTTTCCACAGGTGAGAACTTTGCCAAAGGGGAAAACACTCAGTCACCTTCATCGGGTCACTGAGGACGTTTCTGCTGTGCTTTGTCTGAGAAATGAAAAACAGTGTATTTAATTGCAAGAAGTTTCTTATTTATCTGCACAGAATATTAAACAATCGTGACTAATATCAGCCGAGTCATTTTTTTTTCTGTTTGTCTCAACACTGTCTGTGGAGAGGATTATTAAGTATTAATGATGATCGGCGTAACGATCACAATGATCTCAGTGTATTAGCCAGAAAAAGGCCCGCAGATATCCTGTCTTCACCTGACGCAAGACTGCACTCACTGGTCGCTTCATTAGTTACACCTCAGTTGTAACGAGTGGTTATTTGAGTTACTGCTGCTTTCCTATCGGCTCGACGCGGTTCTCTCTCCTCTGACCTCTGGCACTAATGATGCTTTTTTCGCCCCAAAAAACTGCTGCTGCTGCTGCTGTGTGGGGGAAATAGAAGTCTGGTGTTCAGTTTGACCGCGTCCACACGCCTAAATGCACTGAGTTGCTGTCATCGATGAGTGGACGGCTTTGGCTTGGATTTTCAGCTTAATGTGTTTTTTCCTTCAGACCAGACAAGATGGAAAAGGAAACTTATCAGTCAAAGCCTGGATTTTCAAACCAATGAACAACATTTTTGTTTTTAAAGCATTTCTCTGATTACAGCCTCAACACACTGTGCACACACACACACACACACAAACAAACACAAACAGACCACTATTTTAGTTTAGTAAAATAACTCCTACTTATTCCAAGTATTTGGGACAACAGGATTCACTGTTATCACATTAATGGTACGTAACAATCAAAATTAAATTACAATTTTCCAATACAGAGCAACACGGGGTCTGTTTCATTCCTGTCTACAGGCATGGCATGAAAAACACACACACTGGTAGAATGTCATTTCCTTCATGGTTGTTAAACACTAAACCCCGCGGCACAGTAGAAGCTTTCATAGTCGCAAAGCACACAAATATTTAAAACGGATTAACTATGAAATTATGTCACCTAAAAAAAGAAATATGAAACAGTTTTAACATTTTTTTTTTTGCAAAAGAAGTGAATTCTCACAATGAGATGAAATCCAAAAGCATCAATATAAATGTCAGCGTTCAGCTCGGTTCACCACGCGGCTCATAATACAGTTTGGCTGTACTATGGCTAGTGCCTCCATGCTGCGCCGCCGCAGCTAATTTTTTCATACATCGGTCGTGCTGTGGTAGCTCAGTGCAGTGACAAATCATCAAACATAGAGGAGATACGAGGCGATAGTCCAAGCCTAACAGGCTGGTGATTGTGGAGAGCGCTGGGATTTCTCGATTATAGTTAATTAAACCGGCAGGTGCTATGTGTGAGTCTGCGCCACTAAGTCAGATGGAAGCATGGGCCCAAAATGACTCTCTATACTTCCTGCCTACTCTAATCTAATCAAACCTTACTAAAGAGGGGTCTGGGACACACAATCATTTGCTATAAATGATAAAACTGTACAGAAATGGACAATTTAAGCCAACAGAAAACAGCACATCGACACTGGGTTTAGAATACCAATAGTTCCAACGGCACAAAGGTCGTTAAGACTATGGAAGTTTCGTGGAAGTTTTGCTTGGCCCTAAAAGGTTTTAGAACCTCTGACTTAAATGATTACACAATATCTTTAACTTGTGACATAACTTCCACAGACAAAACACCAAACCCTTGCTCACACTTCAAGCAACTAAAGCTTCATCTGACTCCATAAATGATTCATTGAACCAACAGCAGTCTTGTCAGTAGGAGATATTTTCTGAGCAGGAAGTTCTAAAGTGTTCCAGAAAACACTGCGGTTCAGTTTAAGTACAAATAGTCCACGATAGGCATCTTTTTAAAATTTCATTCGCATTTCCTTTGGCGTGTCCCTTTTAATTGTTACATGGCCATAAATAAGTTAAAACTAAAGCAAAGCACACACACACACACACACACACACACACACGCACACGAAACTCTCTTAAAACCGCAATGAATGCGCACAAAACACATCCTGTGTAATAGAAGTCTCTTTTCTGCAGCTCCTGCCTTTCACCGGACACAAAGACAGCAGTGTGGGAGACAATGAGATGCAGCCACACCCAGTTCAGCCAGGTAAGACAGACACACAGGCAAATCTCCTGAGATGTGGAACACGCTCACATTCAGCCAGCGCAACAAAAACAACAAAGACACACCCTACCACTTGGTGTAACATCATAAGATCACATTGTCATGAGTGGCTCTGAAAGGCGGGGGCATGGACAAAAAGGTATCAACTTTCCTAAAATAATACATCTGACCAGCTGGATTCCAGAAGACTCGACTTTTAAATGTGATTTTTGGACTTAAAGGGAAAATCCTGTATTTAGTAACAAGCTGAGATTTATTATCAATTTATTATCAATACTCAGATCTGAAATTTCCATTTCCTGGTTCAACCTGACATGACGTAAGTATGACAGAGTGCAAGCTGCTGATAAACACGTCTTGGATTGCCATCTGCATTTCGTCTGCCTTTTAAACAAGCGGGTAAACACTCAGAAAACTGACCGACAATTTTGATAATTATTTTATTAATTGTGACCTTTGAATGGATATTTTATTTGTGTATAGAATCAAAAACAAATTATACACAAAAAAATAAAGAAAATAAATCTTCTCTCAGACCAAATTCATGTTTTAAATAATATTTAAAGACATCTCTCAAGGGAGGAGAATCTCATTACCTGAGCGGCAGTGGGTACACGGCAAACAGCGGGACATCCCGTTGGCATGCTCTGTGTGGGTCTGTCCATGGTCACAGGGAATGCAGTTCCCTACTTCCAGGTCTCTTTCACAGGCCTGACTTACATAAGTTCCTGCAAATAAAGAAGAAAACAATCACACAACCAGTCCAAAGATAAACACTCTACATGCCCATTTAAAGAGCTAATTTACTGATGTGCTGCATTTCCTGCTGACATCAGAGCAGGACGTACCAGAACAAAGCACTGCACCATGTTAGGTTTTAATAACTGTAAACCAGAAGGAATATTATCTCAGAAGATGGGGGCGGCATTATCACAATTTTATATTTCCACATTATTTTTCCTGGACGTTTAAGGCAAACTGCAGCGAATCAGTTGACCTCCTTCACTGGCCGACTGTCATGCATTTTTATACTCCATTCACACATGCTGTGAGTAAAAACGCTTTATTCTCATGTGTCTTCAGGATTTGTCTGATGCACGAATGAAAAAAAAAAAAAGACTGGAGGAAAATAAAAAAAAATCCACCAGAAGTCAAAGGCATCTTTGGTTGGAGCTGCTGAGCATCCAGTAAATAAAGTTGTGGTATTGCGGTCGCTTCAGAGACAGCACCGTTTCTTTTAGCTCCGGCTAAGTGTGGGTAAAACAGACTTGCCTCTGATCTGCCTCGTAATTAAAAGCTCAAACTGACAAAAAGAAGCGGGAAAGCTAACATTTCAAACCACCGAGTAGTCATTGTGGCTTTAAAATACGTGGTAGCAACTGAGCAACTGGCATAAAGGTGAGAAAACGCAATAATATAAGAGGGGGAACACAAAAACAAACAGAAACAAGCCACACAATGAGGACACTGCATTACTACCAATTACTATCAGTTAACTATTAACAATAACTTTTACTTAAAACTGGAGAGCTTTGATGTAGAACCATCATTACATTTGCAGCTTTTTTTCACTAGTCATCATTTGTGAGTCTCGGACTTTTGTCTCTAACAAAACAAACATGGAAAAAAAAAAAACTGATTTGACCAAATATAAGAAGAGCATTTCTTAGAATTCACTGTGGCAAATGAAGTAATTCAATCATTTTGTAGAAGCATGCAGTAATTGCATCTTGGCTAAATATGTACCCCCCATAAAAAAAAAAATCAGTCTTATTAAATTTAAATAATAAAAGGATTACTGCTTTTAATGACCCGAGCCTTAAAAATAACCCCTGCGTCATAGCCTGCACTACCCTTCATGTTTTGCTTCACTCACAGCAGCTGAGATGAGGCGGTTTGCTTTCTGCTCCCGGCCATCACACATTCTTTCCAGATCAGGCACAGTGAATATTTGCAAAGCTAGTTTGGGATAAATTTCAACTTATGCTTCTGAAATTTCTTTTTTTTTTTTTCACACAACATGCCAATCTAAACGTTGGCTCCGACCTGCACTTAGCTCAGTTTGTGTTATTTTTGTAGATGTAGCTGCACAGGCGCACAACGTAACTTATCTCATTCACCACCTTACCAGCATTGCAATTGAGGCAGCAGCGTCCCTGGTAGAGGTACTGTTCATTCTCCACACATGCTAGTCGAAGGGTTTGGTTTTTGTACGCATCGCCGGACCACTGAGATGCTGGAGGCTCTGCTGCATGACAAAGCCAGATGAAGAGTGCTGCCACCTTCACCTGCATCATCAAGGTCTGGGAGAAAAACAAGAAGATGGACAGGGAGGGGGAAAAAGGGGAGAGGGAGGACAAAAAAAAAGATTTTGTATAAGATTTCCTTTATTTTGGCGTATCCACAGTATGCAGACTCACCCATTCAAACTCATCACATGAAGGACAGTAAAGAGGAGAATCTATGTTCATAGGAAACCTTGTGTGAGCAATCTACATCTTAATTTGAACCATCTGATCTGAACATCTGCCGTGGGAAAGCAATTAAGGGAGCTGTGCAACCGGTCAGAACTAGAGGCAACACGAACTCGTGCGCGCAGGATGCAACGCTACACGCTAACTACATGCACCGCAACAGGCATCCAAACTTAATTAAGCCTTGATCTGGTTTTCCTCTAGTTTAAAAGCAGAGGATCTGCTTCCTCTGCGGGTGTAACAGAGTTTGATAAGGTATCTCAGCTAGCAGCAGCATGATGCCCATATCAAATGTGGGTTCAGAAATCCATTCATGTGCTAGATAATAACAGGCTTGTGGGGTACTGAGGAGAATACAGCCGAAACACTTTAGTGTGGCCCCCAGGCGCTGGTGTTTATTCACACGCTTTTCACCATGTCAACGTGAGAAGGCCCCATTCACTGGCAAACAACACACTTTAGTGCCTCTACTTCAAATGACCCCACATTCTTAAAGCCAGACTCTTTGAATGCCGGGACATGCGACACCGACATGAAGCGCCTCGAATGCAACGCGACACCTCGTGGGTAAATGAAAGTCCTAGTTTTGGAGGTTTTGTCTCTCCTGTGCACCCCACCCCCACCCCCACCCCAGCCTCTGCTGAAGCAGGAGAGAAAGGGACGGGTTGGGTGGAGAGGGCTAGGCAGTGAGGGAGGGAAGAAACTGTAGACAGCAGGTTGAAGATGGGATGTTCTACAGGGAATAGGTACTCTAAAAAAGACAGTGTGGGAGAATGAGGGGAATAAAGGCTGAGGCCAGATAGAGAGAGGTAGAAAAAGAGGAACAGTCTGGGGCAGAGACCGACTCCTGACGCTAGACTTGACTCTCTGGAGGACCGCCATGCCTTGTTGTTCAAAGGAACTTTCCTCCCTCTCCCTCTCTCTCTCCCTCTGCCTTTTCCCTTCGTCCTCTCCCTCTGCTCACGTCAGACTTTCCAAAGACGCTGAGAAGCAGACGTGGAGTTGCAGACGGCCGGCAGAGCAGTCACAATCACACCATTTACATCTATCCAAACATTCTCGGGAAGGGGGAGGCAGAAGAGGAAAGGAAAGGGGAGGAAGACAAAATGGAGGGGGGGGGACTAACAGCTTGCATGACACAGGGTGAGTCTTTAGACTTGAATATACTGTGTGTATGACTGCGGGGTGGGGGGACATCGAGAGACATGGATTTGGAGAAAGAGTACGAGTAAGGCCGTGTGAAATGACTGTGTGTAGAAGCACAAAACAGTGGAAAGAAAACATGGGGAAAAAAAAGAACTGGGAAAGAGTGAGCCGCACTAAAGGTAATCTTATCCTCCACAATGCAGACGTGGACCGTGAAACTGTGCTGGGTATTCAGGAATACCTTTACAGAACGTCTTTATAGAGCAGAGCCAATCAAAGGGTGTCTCTCTGACAGCAAACATGAATAGACAGTGCTGGTATTACATCATTTCCAGGCTTTGTTCGTTTCAAGGCCTGTGATTCCAAACAGTCCCAGGTGCAGCTGTGCTCGGTGGCTAACCTGTTATGATCAGCGAGGTTGCTACAAGAAAACAGGCAACATTTATTTTTAAAATGTTAGATTTGCCATTTTCTGTTTTAGTAATTTGAGTTTATTTAATTTCACAGAGCCCGAGAACATGTCTTGCTTTTTTTTTTTTTTTTTACCCAAACCAAGGCTTGCCGGTCTGATTGCAGTTGCATAAAACTGAGAAAATAGCAAATTCTTACACTGAAGTAGCTGTAATGAATAAATTCATTTATTAATTGCCGCTGAACAAACCGTGAGGGCTCTGCGCAAATGAGATAATCAGTCTTTTTCTCTAAAGCTGGATCTGTGGACCCATGTTGGTGCATTTGCTGTGCAGATTATTTCGGGGTTTCAAACGGTGCCAAAGCTGCAGAGATGCACTTGTGCGCAGTCGTCCAAAAAAAACAGAAGTGATGGTGCCGTGCACAGGTCAAATACTGACTGGCTGAAAAGCTTAGGTTAGCTCTTCACCATGAAAAGGAAGAAGTGCATAAAAGAAAATCAATTACGCACAAACAAGTATGAATGAGAAGCACAAACAATGGGCACAAACAATGGGCTGTAGTTTTCAATCCACTGCAAAGCTGTTCTTTGTCTATCATGACTCCTGCCGTCGTTGCAGCAGGCCCTAAGCTAAAGGTCCAACAACAGCATAAACACATGTTTTTTGCAGTGCCCGAGGTTACTGGGGTCAGCTACAACATACAAACATGGGTCTGCAGAGCTCTGCACCTACGGCTTATGAACGCAGCACTGAAAGTCTTAAGGAATCTAGGAGTCTTGTGGTATTTCTTGAACACAGCCCACTTCCACACAAAGAAAAAGAAACAAGGCCATGTGTCCACACTAATATCCTAAGGCTTCTGAACTACGTGGGCATAAATGTAGTGTATACACAAACACTATGGGAAGCCACAATGTGGCTTAGTTTAACCTCCACAAACCAAGTGAGGAGGAATAGTTGAATGACCATAACCTCAGTGTAGCAAACCCTCCAAACCCCACAATTCCTGGAAACACTCCAACTTCAGCACAAGTGGCCCAGTACACTTCATAGCCTTCTCTCTCCTCTGTACAATGAGGGGGCTTGGCTGCAGATAATTCACTGCAACAGTGTACTATTGTTATACAGTCTGCATGTACGATAAGTTAATACTCAGCATGGGTGGATGCAAGTTAAACTAATAAGCTGCAATAAAATAATAAGGGACTTTCTGTGCATCTGACAACAGGAGCATCACTCCACTTCCTCTAGACACCCTGGGCTCCTCCAAATTGCCTTGGCACAAACTCTGCACATGCCATGTACACTGAGAATGCATTTGTGACTAAATGACAGGACATCCTTTCAGTTTTGACCCAGGTTATCAATGGGCCATTTAGAGGGCTGTGATCACCCTGTATCCCTGAGGAAATTACAGTAAGCTCCTTTATTAAAGAAATAAAGATGGACAGAAGCAGAAAATGTCTCTCTACGTCTCTCACGCACACACACACAACACATACATACAAACTAAGAAAGCTTCTTCATCTCATATTGGACAGATGATTTCAATCATAGCCAACTGATTAGCAATGACACGATGCACCTCATTACAGTCCTGCATCCAGAGCAGGACCTGACTTTCCATATCATGCTTTGCTTATTAGAAAATTTATTTGTTTCATCAATTAAGGGACATTTGCAAAAGTTTAGGCACTGCACAGCCGTTATCACACTACATATGCACAAAATATGACTGTAGAGGAAAAGAGTTGGGATTAAAAACACTCAAAAGGAATCCACTCAAAAAGACAAAGTTGTCACTTTGTAACTTCAATCTTGATTTTTTTTTTTTGGTAACCTAAACTGCACTGATTTGCTGATCTGACAGCAACCTGATCATCTGATTGGATTACAGATGCCCAGCAGCTCTTGGCAACCGAGTAAACTGATACTGATTATCAACCATCACTCCTTTATTTCCATGTTACACGGAGGAATTCAGCCATTTCACCCTGATGATGTTCGAGGGCTTCGGCACATGGCAGTCGAGGATCTGCAGCGCATCAAAAATGACTCCATGTTAATTTTATTTCAAAATTCAACATGTGGCTTTCTTGTGTCTTTACTATAGTCGACTGCTTAACAAGCTCAAACACCACAATGACTGATGTCTTGCTCATTGTGTTATGCAGCAGTCAGATAACTGTTACCAAGATAATTAAATGTGTTTTTTTTTTAAATCAATTAATAATCCTGTCTTTAAAATGCCCTTAAAATATCTATCACAATTAAAAAACTTACCTTCACTCCATTTATTTCAAAGAATATCAGTGAGCGGTCAAATATGCGATGACTTAATTATTTCATTTTTTTTTATTCAAATGAAGTGACTCATTTTCTTTGCTCGGTAACTCTGTGGTTGGTTTCTTTATGACTACAACCTGCCCCCCCCCGAGAAAAAAATGGGGTTAAGAGTTCAAGGTATGAAGGAAAGTATTTACCACTGCTTATCCATAACCGCTTCACTGTCTCTTATGTTTTAAAGATATTTTCTGAAGGAAAAATTTATTACAGGGGGTGGCCAAATTGGCCGAAAAAAAAAAATCATATGACAATCTTTTGGGGTAGATTCACAATTCTCCCCACAGATTTAGCCAAACTCATGAGATCACATGATTAGTTGTGCATAAGCTTGCCTGACTAAAAAGCTTGTCACTTTGACTCGAAGCTTAAGAGGACAAAATTCCAGCAAGACTTGGAGCACATCAAGCTGCATGCTTCGCCGTATTGTTCTCTATACTACAACTGTTGCTGGAGTTTTGACCTCTTAAGGCTTTGTCTCTCTCTTCAATTAACTTTGGAAGAAGTAAAAATTCATGCCAGAGACCTACTTCTGCTTTAGCTTCAGGCTGCAAGTCTTGTTTGTTGCTCTGATTCAAGCGGAGCTCCCTGCCTCTTCGGACACTTCTCTCACGCTGATCCGCTCGCTGCCTATTCTTCGGCAGTCAGCTGCCCTTCTGTTTTTTCTCTTTTTTTTGTAAAATGAGTTACACCTCTAAGATGCATCCACTGAGAGTCGTCCTTATTGTGTAGCAACCAATCACACTTGTGCTTAGTTCATGTAGAGCAGAAGAACTTGAAGAGTGCTTTTATTTATTTAGTTAATGGCAAACCACTCAGAAACATAACAGCTGCCCAATTGAGGTAAGGTTGTCTAATTCTTGATGTTTGGTGTTACTCTGTCATCAGGTGGTCCTTTGACCTCAAGAAACTCAAACAATCAAGATATGTTTGACTTGGATTTTTTTTTAAACTTTGATGTGATTTAATTTGATCACTTTGAGTATATTCTGTCCTAAATAAAACTTATTTTAATATGCTTTAAATGCTTTGATAAGTGGGTCTGGATCTTAGTGAAACTGCTTTATATTGTACAGTTCAAATCCCTCAAGGCTGACCTTGACATGACAGTGAATGCTTTGTGCTTTACAGATAAATCCTGGCATTCCCTGGAGAAAGAGGGTTGATCATGCACAACTTTTCTTGAGTGATGAATTACACTGACATTTTGTGTTAGATTATGAAGCACAGCCCAGCTTCTGTCAGGAGAAATAAGTCTGACACTGGCTACACGGGTGTAAATAAATTCAAAGTTCAGCCAAGCTCAGACACATTTATCATTGTAAAGGGGAATGATAGAAAATGAAGAGAATGGCTCCCGTGTCAATTCAGCACAGTTAAGAACAAGAAAGTGCTAACAGTTTGAAAACCACATTGTTAGGCCACAAACGCACTGCATATGCACACACACACAATATAGCGCACAAGCACGCATACAGTGCATGTGTGGGAGCGTGTGAAAAGCGGCTGCCCCCTCCTCTCAGGGAGCACAGGAAGCTCGAGACAATACAGAGGCTTCATGCAGGGTTCAGCTCCAAACTGTTCCCTGCACAGCAGCCTGCCTTAGAGCAGGCCCAGCACCCGATTAGACCCACAGCATATCCGCTAGGCTGGATATTTATAACTCAGGGAAGCTGCAGCTCCATAGCACAAATTCTTGAGTTTCCTCAGGAGGTACGCTTCACTGATTAGATGATGGTGGCAGCGTGTCACAAGCAGGTTTGGTGACATTTACCAGTGAAGGAAAAAAAAAGAGAGAGAAAGAATGATGATCCGCAATGACGACAGTTGTATTGAATTTCCTGAAAAACTCTTAGCCGCAATTACTGACACCCTGACGCTGATGTTTACCACAAAAGCGTGATTGTGTTTTTTTGATGAGTGAACCAAAGTGGGCTGCTGAAAGTTCACAAGGTTCCAGGGTTGTAAGCAGGTGCAGCGTACACTTTTGGGTTTTTTTTTTCTCAAATTGTTTTGGTTGTGACGTCGAGGTGTTCTCGGTGGGTTGTAAAGTTTGCCTGCTCATACATTGCGACTCTTTGTGAGTCACACAGAATGTTATGGAGGGATAAGCAAGGACATTGAATTTGAATGCCAATCCACAAATCAAATTTGTGCTGCGGGGCTGTTAACTTGGCCTTTTTAAATTGTGATCGGGCCTGTCACAGGGAAGCTAAGCGGTGAATCACAAGACAACTCCTGCAGGGAGGGAATACAAAGAGCGAGAAGGGATGACTAACAGATTAAAGAATGAACGGGAATCCATCACCTAAGCTCTAAAGACAGTCGCATTAGCTCCAATATAGCTCATCTGTGTGTAAAAGGAAGAAAAGTGAAGTGCTGGTGGTTTACAGCCTTCTCTATAAACACACCGCTGCAAGAAATGTAGAATATGTGACGGGTGTAGCAGGTCAGCAAGGACTTAAGTGACCATCAATAGCTGGACTTTGCAGCAGATTTATGTCTTGGTAAACACACGTCCATTTTCTAGACAAGAGCTTGTTCCGAGACTCAACACTTTTATTATAATCTGCTCATTCATCCAGGAGAGCAGGAAGTCAGAGGATATAGCACCAGTACAAACCTTAAAAGTGCCTTTAAGCCACGGCTGTGCTTTGACTACAGTAACTAGCTGTGATGCGGCTATTATGGAAAGGACTTCATCAAATAACTCAATACTCCAAAGGAATGCTGTCAGCTGATATCAACCTTGATGACTCGGCATATCGGCAAATGAGATCAATTTTAGTGATGTTGCGTGACATCACTCTGCTCCGGCTAAATGCTCAAAGGCGCTGTGATTAAACGCTGACAAACATTAAACATGTAGTCATTTTTTTAAATTAAGATTTCATTGTTTCCCTGCTGCAAATATTAAATAAATAACTGCAGAAACATAACAGACAGAAATCAGTTTATTTTAAACACAGATTAAGGGTTTAGCACTACGGTTGCAACTAACAGTTTGCTTTATTATCAACTAATATGCCAATAATATATTAATTAATTAATGAAATTGTCTATTAACCGCTTAAAAAATGGTTAATTCTTCCAGCCCAAGATGACATTTGCAAACAAATTTTAGTTCAACCTCGGGCTCCTCGGCTCTGGATACTTCAGGCAGTTAATCACGGTTTTTTTTTTTTTGTAAATCATTACTTTCTAGTGGATTTCCTTGAAATTCAAATATTATTACAGTGAAAAATATTTTAATACCAACAAGAGCACCACTGCAAAACAGAATACTACACAACGATCCTTTATACTCACTGCAAGCTGAAATTGTACATTAGTTTCCCCGCTCTTAAACCAGTACAAAAAAAAAATGAGGTAATCGCTGATCAGTAATACTAAACTGCCCCTCACGCTGTGGCAGCTCAGGCCAGAGGCTCTCTGCAGTTTTGCTGAAAAAGTGATTGAAGCGAGTAATTCATTTAAAAAAAAAAAAAAGGCTTAGGAGTAACTGAATATGTGTGTGTGTATTATCCAAAATTGCTAATTTGTTTCAGTGGCATTTGGGGAGAGACACATTACAATACTGATGTTCTCTCATATATGAATATGTGCTTTTGAATAAGTGCTATATACTCACACAACACACACACTAGACTCTTTTAGCTATTTTAAGTCATGTTTGCACTTGGACTCCAGGCAGTTATTAGAATCAGATAAGCACATGGCCCACATTGCTTTTCTAATATGTAAGGCAGCTTAAGACTTATTCTTACTAATGAAATACTCTGTTTTGATCTGACTCAGGTGCTGCCTGAGTAGATGACACAGGATGACCACTTGCTCTCTGTGAATTCACTGGACTGCTTCACGTGCTGGTCTCACACGGGCATAACAGAACATCACACGGGCGTCGTATGAGGTAGCCAGGTTAATATTCTGGTTTAATGTCCAGTCCGGCAGGGACGGACATTTGCATTCTCACGGGCACCCACATCAGGTAATGTCTAGAAAAGCTTAGGGCCAAAGTGCATGTACGACATTGGATTTAGGCTTCACTTCCATGCCCACAGCAGCCCTTCATGGCACTTTATGACACGGAAAACAGCGGCCTCGAGTAAAGATTACACTGTGTACCTTTTAGCACTCATCATGTGACCCAGGGTTTTTTAAAAGAACTGCTAAAATGAAACTAAGGTGAGGTTATTCTGTTTATCTTGATAATCGTGATTTTTGACAGGCAGTAAATTATCTGTGCTTATTTCATCTCTGGATTATTCAGGTGTGGCTGGTGACTCGCCTCCGGTGGTATGCAGGCAGCACCTGAACAGGTGGCACTCCCTGCATGAGTCAGTGGGCCCTTTGATAACTGTAGTGTGATTCACCTTGGCAACAACAGGTTTGCTCACAATAATCAATTGGCCAACAATAAAACATCGCGGGCTCTCTGAAGAGCATACATAAAAAGGCACAGACACCACCTGGTATCAGACACTGAACGGGTTGCACTGCATTGCATCATTCGGCATCTGTACAGCTTCTCTAAGCCACGGGCATGGTTATAACTGTTCGCATGGTCACCAAGCAGAGCAGCAATAAGCAGTTGTTACAGTATTAGGAACACTAAGAGTTGCTGGCCACTGCTTGTCCCCAGTGTCATAGTTTGGCCTGCCCTTGTCCCAGATGTCTGTCCTGCCCTTGTCTGTGTAGTCCACAGAGATGGAGAGGACTATTTCCTGTGTGAACCAACACCCAGACACAGTAAACAATCACAGATAAAAATCTAGTGTACATTTGCAGGGCCATGACAATTCTAAGAAGTAAATTGATGCCACTAATATCAGCAAATCTGTATACTCCAAGACAGGAAGTTTACTGCACGGCCGGGCACGTACACTCTGGCAATTTGAAGGGTGTGTGTGTGTGTGTGTGTGTGTGTATTGGTGAGGGGGTGGGTGGGGGGATTAGAGAGGGGAGAGAAGGAGATGGGGAGGGGCTGAAGTTTCCTCATAGTCCCTTAGCAACAAGGCCTGCTGGTGAGGCCTCCAGAATGTACTGTGGTTTACAAAAGAGATAAACATTGACTTTGCCACCCGGAGAAGTAAATCGGATTTCAGTAATGGAACACTGCATGACTTAAAGCACAGATCAGACAACAGGGAAAACAAACACTGGAGCTCCAGGCCCATCAGAAGATATTACATTTACTTTAAACAGCTACATTAACAGCGAGCAGAGCCAAAGTGGGCATCTGTGATGAAATGCCACCGAGAAATGCCGTTACCCTTATCAGCCAAACAAGATGCCAGTGCTTGATTTACTGTGCCATTAGGAACGCTGATCATTTTCCACTTCCAGTGTTATCTCAGTGTAATCCAGTAAACTCTGTGTGAGAACGGATGCAGACCTCTGATAATTCAAATGTGTATTTTGCATTAATCAAAGTACGTTTAATGCACGGCAATGGCTTCCAGTGAGCTCAGGGCGCTTATAGTATTAGGATTTGGTGCTGAACAGTTGGAAAAAACAACAGGAGAGGAATGAAAAGACGTCTCTGTGAAGGTCTGAGTGGAATCAACTTTACCAAAAAAACAAAAATAGCTGAGAGTTGTTATGGTCTAAAACTGGAAAGGTGAACTCTTGGCTGTTTTTTTTGGGGGGGGGTCTGACTGGTTACATATTCAGTCATGCTTCTCACATTTTACACAATTTGATTTAAAGCTCGTTTGAGCCAAAGCGCACTGCGCAGCAAACCCGTAGCCGCACTGCCCTCATTAATAGCGGCCATAAGGCCAGCTACATCCGCTGTGACAGACCATGAGCCGTCAATGCCGAATGTCTGAGGACTATGACCGCATGATGTTCAACACAGATGGTGGCTGTAGTGTTGGAAGGGGGGGGGGTGAATGATACGGCACATGTACTGAACAGAGCAAAGAAACAAGAACTAGTGAGGTTCTGCATTTTCTCCAGAAATAAACACTTGAATTATTAACAACAACAAACACAATGTTGCTTCCTGTGTCTGGAATCTTGCGGACAATGCACAGTCTTGTTTCAAGTTCACAGGCCTGGCCGTGATTTCAGCTTCTAAGAGGGATCTGGGTTTGCCTGCTCTTCGCTTTAACTTCATGAGACAGAAGGGTTTTTATATATATATATATATATATATATATATATAGATATATATACATTTACATTCTCCTTGCGGCAGCGTGAATTAATAGGCTCCTTCTTGTTAGTCGGTAAATGATTTTATAGAAGCTATAAAGTTAGGAGCTTTTAATGCGACAGCAATCAACAGGACACACGCAAACAGAGTGATATAAATTCAACAAAGAACCTATTTAGAATGTAAGTTTCGTGTTTACTCACATGAAGTTTCCCGACCACCGGATCGAAGTTCATCTCGGGAACTTCGCGTTGAGAGACAATCCCAGGGAGCTGGAAAGTCGCTTTACAAATCACTACTCTAAAGTCTTTAAAAACCCACACGTACAGTGAAAAAGAAAGCAGTCACAAAAGTTCGACCTACACTCTGTCCTTCACCCGGTTTCTGTCATGAGTTTACTCTGTTTTAGTGTTCAAACTTTACGGATTTTTTTTTCCTGAGAGAGGAGAAACAGACACGGTCTGAGCACCAGTGAGGAGCTTTCTTTTTTTTTCCACGCTCCCAGCGCTGTAAGTGACGTCAGCGTGCCCTGAGCCAATCACGACGCGTCCCCTTGAATAATAATGACGGAGGTAATTACGAAGGTTTGCGAAGAAAAACAAAACAACACATTTCAAAACTTTTCTAGCCGCAAACTGTGCGGTGTGACAGGTGACATGTGTAACACTGTTCCTCGTAAGGGGAAAGGCTTTTTCTTTTTTTTAGAAATCATCACGTCATCAGATTTTGATCAGCGTTTGCTGGTAACAAACTCCAGCTGCACTGGCATTACATTAACTTGGCCATGTAATGTGTAACTTACTAGTAACAACCAGCTAATGTGCAGCCAGTTGGAACGCAAGCGAAGGGATGAGTGATCCCAAAGTGTGACACAAAGGCACCCTCCATGCAAGACGGTCATAGGGGGTCGTCTGATTGTTGTGTTTTCTCTGTATTATTGTAGGGTTGTTACTTTTTCCCCTGGAGGCGACTGTTTTTATGATTTGGCACTATGTCAATAAAATTTAACTGAACTCGAATAGTTTAATAGTAAATCTGCTATCTATAGTGAACCACGAGAATCAGAGAAGCCAGACACATCCTTGTATACAAGAGAGACGGCTGAAAAGCAGAGTTGCGTAGCTGTGCTCTCCAGGCTGTGGGGTGGCCCAGCTGTAGAAACCACTGCAGTGGCTCAGGAACACTTCTGAAAGTGAACAATATTTGTTGGTGCATCCAAGAATGCAAATTAGAACTCTGCTATGCAAAGAGAAACAACATGCATGAAAAAGATCAAGAAAAGCTGGAGCCTCCTCTAAACCCGAGCTCATTTTAAATAAGAAGAAGTCAAAAAACACTCCTGTGGACAGCGAAAATTTCAAATACTTTTTGAAAGCTATGAATGCTGCTTCCTCTGGGATGAAGACGAGGAGGACCATCAGGCGTGTTATCAGCTTACAGTTCAACAGCAAGCATCTGTGAGGCTATGAAGGTGCAATAGCGAAGGACAGGCAAGTATAAATTGCACGTTTGTAAAGGCAGCATGATGCAGGTTTTGGGAGCAGCGTACGCTGTTATCCAGCTTATTTCAGCAAGACAATACCAAAGCCATATTCTGCATGATAGACTTCCAATAGCATGGCTCAGCAGTAAAAGAACCCTGCAGCCTCCCTGAGAACATTATAAGACAGATAAGGTATAAATTTAGTCATCCCAAAAGTCGGGATATTCCAGTGTTACCAGCCAAAACGGCAAGGATCATCAAATAAGTGAAGCGCATAAACTACTCGGGGAAACACGTTATTTTCAGAATTACAACAACTGTTCTTCTCAGTTCCCACATGCTTCCAGAGAACTGTTAAAAAGAAAGGGTGATGCAGTGATCCACCCCCCTGCCGCAGCTTTGTTTTTTGTTTTTTTTTTAGCTTTGCAGCTAGCAGTTCCATACGAGAACATATTTTTTAAATATTTAATATTTTGGAAACAGGGTTTTAAGACAATGAGGAGAAAAAAACAAACAAACAAAACAAACAGCTCTGCAGTGCAGTCAGCTACTATTTAACAACACCAGAACATTATTCCGCCCTTTAGGCCACAGCAAATAATAAACATCCTCCCAAATGTGGTTCCTGCTGACAAAATCTTATCTGAAATGGGTCTGTGGTCCAAAGCCTTGCCTCTAGGGAGGGGACAAGCAGAAGATATCGAAGCATACCTACATTAGACCTCGCCAGGTTAATTTGCAACACACACAAATAAAACAAACAGAGCCGAACAACTAGTATAAATAAATCACATGGTTGCCGCTCACTCCGAAGCGGGTGTGATGAAATAAGGATTGAGCAATTTCTCGACAGATTTAGCGTAAAAGCTGTCTGGCGTATGTCTCACTTCTCATTCACCAGCCTGCAGACAAATGCAGTATTCTGAAACATCACGATGACTAATTAAATATCTTGTGACCAAAAGGCGCACCAGCGAATTTCACAGAAAGGTAGGGAGCAGAGGAGAGCTTAGGTTTTTTTTTAAATTATTTATTTTTTTTAAAGAGTGCATTAATTCAAAATGCTTGGGTAAATTAACTGCTGACTAAGAACAGAGTGGTGTGGTCACAGATGAGTTCTCGTGCCTGGCAGAACATCTGAGAGAAATGCAGAAATCGCAGTCCTCTCCCAGCTCTGCTGTTTACTCACAGGAAGCTGCTGGAAAGTGGTGAGAATTAAAGCTCCAAACTGGAAATAAAAAGCAGTACAAGAAGCATATTTCAGTGTGTGCGCAGAGACAGAGCAATGAACAACAACAACAACAACAACAACAAAAACTTTTCTTTCTTTTTTTTTCCATTAAGAGATAATCTGACTTGACCTCCGGTCATTTGAACTGGAACAAACAACATAGCATTCATCCAGTTGTCCAACAGATGCAACTTATCTGCTCCCTCTAAAGTTCAACAAGTGTTCCAATTAATACTGTCTAGGAAATCTCTGTCTGTATCTTCCACTTGGAGCACATCCTGTGCTCCTCCTTCTCAGGTCACAGGCTACGTGCTGAAAAACAGGAAGTGTGTGATTGAGTTATTTGCAGGCTTATCCTGAGCAAGTCTGTATTAATGGCTACTGGGTTGATTAGTTCACATAGTGAACTTGTGAAAAAAAAACCCAACAAAACAATGATCTTTAGAGTGCTTCCAATTTTTCATCTTGAATTTTATTTAGAATCTTTGACCTTGACTGAAAAGGAACTTTGCTGCAAAAAGCACAGGAAAAATTTGCATACCACAGGGTATGCACAGCACTGAGCAGACATCTTGAGTTACCCTTCATTTTATATATATATATATATATATATATATATATATATATATATATATATATATATATATATATATATATATATATATATATATATATATATATATATATATTGCTATGAAATAGGAAATGGGTGCAGCAATTTATTGAAACAGCTGCAAACATGTGTGGAAATACAGAATATAAAGCAAAAACAGAGTTTGTAAATGTCTAATGAGCTTGAAAGTCAATATTGGGTATGGCCACCTTCATTCTTCCGCACAGCTTTTATTCAGTCTTCAGGAATCATTTTCCAAGTTTGCTGGAACCAATCGGATGCCTTCCAGATGGCATTGCATGGTGGATCAAAATCATGTTTGGCATTCATAAATTTGTAAAGCTTCCCAACACCACTGGACAAATGCAGCCCCAAGCCATGACTGAGCCTCCACCATGTTTTACAGATTGTCACCTCTCTCCTGACCTTCTCTGTACATACTGATGATAATTTGAACCAAAAATTTCACATTTGGGTCCATCCCTCCATCAGAGCGGTTGCCACTGATTTTCAGTCCAGTTCTTGTGTAATGTGGCATACCTCAGCCTTTTCTCTTCTTCTTAACAGCCGCCCTTCCACTGACACCATTTCTGCTGAGGCTTCAGTGAACAGTGGATGGATCAAATAAAAGGCCAGGCGCTGCCATTTTTTTTTTTTTGCTGGATTTTGTTTCTTAAGGGCATGACTTTCAGATACTGTTCATCTGCTGTAGGTAGTTTTTCTTTTTAGCCCTGTCCTTTCTTCTTTTTGTCCTCCACTTGTCCAGTTTCTTCACAGTTTTCAAGGACACACTGCACCATGCTAACATATGCCAAAGCTAACAGCTCTTTGGGAATCACCTTGCTGGTGCTAAAATACAATTTTATGTCTGTCAGACTGTGTTATCTTTGGCATTTTTCATAGGTTCAACTGAAGAAATAAAAACAGGCTGCTGGTAACGTATGCCAAAGTGCCGAAAGATACAATTTAAATTTGGCTCGTTGATAATTTGTCTGTCATGTGTAGAAACACTGGTTCATCCCTTGAGTTATGTGCATTTTCTTAGGTTTAAATGATTCGTGGGTCGGCACCGAGTCGCTTAACAAAAATAAATTTAAAGAAATTCCTCTGACAATGGTCAGACATTGGGATGGACTGGACTGAAAATGAGTGAATAAGGAGCCAATGTCAAAAGGAAAACTTTTAAAGAATTGTAAGAGAAGGATTGCTCAAGACCACTTTAAAATATGACAAAAAGCTAACTTTTTGGAAGCGAGATATGAAGAAATAATGGATGAACTTTGCACAGTACTGTGAATCTGAATGTGTAGGTGTGTGTATGCAACAGATAGTGATAAATCTGAGCTGAGAGAAGTGACCTGTGGGGGAAGCAGAAAAAATAAAGGGAAGGGAAACCTTCCTGAGCGTCAGTGTCTTATCTTGTGACGCTTGCCGTGTATTGTTTCACTTGTTGTTTAGGAGCGATGAGCAAAAAAAAAAAAAAAACCAAAACAAAACACAGTGACAAGTGACAAGGAGGCCTTGTTCTAAAGGTTATATGATTCAAAAAGAGACAAATAAGCTCTCATGTCGCTGCGGTGTGACTGCTGCTTTGCTCTGTAATTGTTTCTGATTTGATTTTGTTATAAACGTAAAAGAAAAAATGCAAAGCAGGAATTTCAGGATCGAGAATTGTCTAAAATTGGATCCACAATCTTTGGAGAACAGAGACACGTGACCTTGCATCACTTCAACATTATTATTCGGTTTACTTTATATTTGAACATCAAGGAATTTAGCCCCTGATGCCTGCTGTACAGATTGAAGTAACACAAATATATTTGTTAATATCTGTAAAAGAGGCTAACATTACTAAGGGCTGCACTCTAAGATGCACAGTGGTGTTGTTTAAAAGCTTTTAGTATGAATAACAACAGCCAGAGGGTCATAACTGTGTTCAGTCAAAGTTGAAAGTTCATACTGTCAGTGTTGTGTTTATGTTCCCATCATCCGTGTGGAAGATTGGAAAATGATATTCATCTATTACAGTCCTCCTTCCCAAATGAACTCGGTGTGTAGCAGCTATGATCTGTTTCATATAGGAAAACATGCCAAAGGTACTTTTATGTAAATGGGCTGGTTGTGGGCAAAGAGCAGCCAAGCAGAAGTGTTTTGGAGCAGCATTGCTACTGTTTAATTCCCATTTAGGGAAGGTGGCGCTTATTTGAGCAAGACAATGCCAGAAGACATTGTGCATGTATTTAAGCAGCATGGCTCTGCAGTAAGACTCCGACTGCCGTTCTGGATTGTAACTCATTGAAAGCATTTGAAAGCACACAAGTAGTGTGAAAATACATTAACATAAATGGTGTTATTGACACTCCAGCAAATGGATTGGACCCGCTATACAGAAGCTGGAATCATTGGTTCTGCAATAAGATGGCAAAACTATCTGCTACTTTAGCACAGCGTGGCCAAGTTTATGAGCCATAGAGCTAGATCACTGGGCAAGCGAGGGTAAATCGTGGCCCAGGGCCAATGCCTACCCCTTCACCAAGTTTAATGGCAACCAGCTCTGTAGTTTTTTCCTAATCCTGCTGACAGACTGGAAAACGGGTAAGGTAGGACACCCACCTGCCCACCTTATCGCTGTGAATTCTCTGGACAATTACTTTGATCATTCACTCTTGGACTCAGCCATTCATGATTTTGTGATATGAATCCGACAGATTGGAGTGTTTCAGCCCTGAAAGGTCATTTCTAGAAACCATTAGGGCTGTAGTACTTGTGTGAAACCACCTTAAGAAACTGACTCAGTCCAGTTGGAACTGCTGACTCAGTTCCAAACCTGCTCTGGCATTAACATCAGCACAGAAACTCTGCTGGGAACTTCGCTTGTGACCACTTTCTCTATGTGGCCCAGTACTTTTCTCCATATAACGTATGTTCCTTTAAGTAGATTTAAAGCAACAGGTAAGTCTTTCAATTTTATCTAAGAAAAAATTAAATAAAAAGACCAAGCTAAGCACATGCTTGCATTAACAAAAAGGACAATTCCATAAAATCCTTAAATACATAATAGACAATACAACATTAGACTGCAATAATAAGGATGCAGGTCTTGTGAAAATTGCCTTTGTGAATCTTTAAAACAATGACCTCTTGGTTCAAATGGAAAAAGATAATCAGCTCGTGCCAAGTTCCTAAAGTCAGTTGACAAAAGAAGAAGAAGGCAACTCGTGTGGGAGTTCCTGGCAAGATATACTGGAAATACACTGTCAAGTGTCTTTGTGTCAAACTAGTTAACACTAAAAAGGGTTAATAGTGGAGCCGATAAGAGAGGGGGAAAATAAAGGAGCTGTCATAGAGCAAAGGGAGGTGAGAGAAAAAAGCTTCCTGACTGGTTTTGACTGGTTAAAGGCGAGCTGTATATTAACATGGTGGATTACGATTGAGCGAGGAATGCTCGACTTTGTTGAAACCTTTGAGATGATGTAATCAGTACTTTCCCTGGCACCACCTGGGCAGGATCCACAGGAGGGGCCTGGGCGGTTTAAAGCAAAAGTAATCAGGCTGTTGTAATGTGTCCCAATGAGTCACCTGACCCTACTTTGATTTTTTTTTCTTAATTTTTAAGCGCATTTCAACAGAAGACAGACTTCAGTCCACAAGGCCACAAAGATTAGCTGAGGGGTGAACCGTGTAAACCCTCTGACAAATGTGGGTGTTTGCAAGAGCCGCGTATAGGAATGTGTGTGGGTGTCAGTGTCTGCGTGTTGTTGTATATACTTTGCGATTTAAGAAGAAGAAATGGCAGAGAGCTTGAAGTTGATTAAAAATAAAGGCAGGGAGAAGTGCACACAAAATGAGACATAATGGTGAAAGAACTCCGGCAGAAAGAGAGTGCGCTGGAAAAAGTGAGAGGGAATTAAAGTAGGACTCGTGGCAGAGCCCACAGTGCTGATGTTAGCTGTCTGATCCACTCAGAGACAGTTGGCAGCAGCCTGTCTACCAGCCGCAAATGTACAGTAATTCAAAGCATGCGACGTGACGCCGTTCCCTGCTAGCTGGAGCTGCAGTCACCCACCCACTCACTCACTCACACACACACACACACACACACACACATACACTGAAGCAATATACCCTGTAAAAGTAACAAATGCACTGAGTGCTTCATTCCACGTGATGCAATTATTCACAGTTCCACAGCAAATTTTGGCTGAAGCTAATCTCATAACTAAAAGGCACGGCGGCGCCTTTTGCAAAAACCAGATCATCCAAACAACTGTGAGGAATTCAGCATACTGGTGTCAGTTGCTTGGCTTCACTGCATCCAAAGTTTATGACAAAGGCAGGTCAATAAACTTAATATGTGGTAATCACTGCACAATACACTTAAGGTCAGTAACATCCAAATCGGTCTTTGGCAGCAACTTGAGTAAGCTTCTGTTTGAGACAATTTAGATGGGAGAAATATTTTGTACCACGTTGGAGCTCTAAGTGAAAAGATTATGATTATTCTTTCAAATATAGATCTGGCTGATATATTACCAGGAAAGAAACACATCAGATTAAGAGCCTGCAGAGAGTAAAGAGCTGGTAAAAGGAAAATAAGATTCCAACTTTTGTAGGTTAGTTCTCATGAGCTTCACATGACTTGCATTTAGTCGCCCCCCCCCTTCATTCCCTTCTTTCTCCCACTGTGCTGAGTGCTCCCCCTCCCCTCCCCTTTCCTCTGTCACCCCCCCTTCCCCAGCCCCTTCTCCGCGCAGCACATAGACTTCCTGTGTGTCCTGGCCTGAATGGTATGTGCATGGAGTGGGTGTCTGGGAGGCCTTTCATCCAGCATGGAAAGAAAAGAGAAGTCGAGAGAGAGGCTGAAAGAAAAAAAGAAAAGAAAAAGAAAGTGCGAGAAGAGAGTCATCTTTAATGACTTTGAGTCTGAGCAGTTGTCCAGAGGCAAAGAGTGGGTGGGGCGTGTTATAGAAGGGGTGAGAGGGCTCTGGCTGTGCCAGGGATGTGTGTGTAGCGTCTGGAGGGGAAGAGAAGCCTGCTGGGTAGGCCTGCAGCCTGCCTGTTTTGCCTTCCTGGGACAGATGACATCCGGCTGGGAGATAGCTTGCATGGCTGAGTGATGATACTAAACTAGAATGGATAAAAATTAACTAAGAATTCAAGCTCTGCTGTGGGAAAGCATAAAGAAATGCATATCAAGCAAGATTTGCAAGGACAAAGTTGTGACAGTTGTGTTTCATACAGTTGAACTAGAAAAGGAAGCTTGCCGTTGCTACAGCCTCCTGGGTGAGTGTTATACTGCTGGCGTTGTCAGACAGGGTGTAGCTGGCTGCCGACTGCCAGGCCCGAGTAGACCTTACCTACGGTGTGAAGGGGCACATACAAGTGAGGCTGCCTCATGTCATGGAAACAGTCTACAGTTGTCTCTGTGTGCACATGTGCACATGGAGAATGTCAGGGCATGTCTAGACAAGATAACCTTTAATAAGAAGACAGTGTACAGTGCCATCTGCTGATTGGACTGGGTTTTGATTGCTACTATCAGAAGAGTTGCAATAAAGGCATCTGTACAGTTCAATTCAATTTTTATTGGTATTATGCGAGCTCACAGCAAGAGCATTAAGTTATATTATAAAGACCCTGCAACATCAGAGAGAGAGCCTCAAACATCTGACCAAGCAGTTGGCAATAATGGGGAGGAAGAACTTCCTTTTTACAAAAACAGACTTCCTGGCCGGAAGAGACTTCCTGCGGATCCAGGCTCAGGAAGGGATGAGGCATCTGTGTCATTCACGAATGACAGTAGATGAATTCTAGTGAGCATTTATTTTTTCTTTTTGTTGTTTACCCTGTGATTGTGTAGATACAGAACTAAAGGATACTGCATTACACCGAACTCAGTCCTCAGCTTTCCTGCCCTCCCACCGGCTCCAGCTGGTGCTTTTGTTAAAATGCTGGAGGCCTCAGATCCTGCCACAGCAGAGTGAGCCGTGCATTGCTGCAAAGTAATTTGCCACTGAGTATTTTGTTATGAAATGAAAATTACTGGGCTAACCAAGGAGTTATTAGCACAAAACTGCACTTTATAGTAAGGGGCACATCATTATCAGCAACCCAGACGTGTTACATAAAAGACTGTAAATCATTTGCATAACTGGACTGCTCTATTAAACAGCAATTTGTAATTTTATTGTTCCGTTACAAAGCTTTTAATTGAATTCTGTTTTTTATGTTATGGGAGTTATGGGAGCATGAGACATAAAGGAATTAACCTCTTTCAGTATTAGAGCTATAAACTAATATAAATAATAACTAACTAAGTATATTCAGATGTTACATCTGGTGCTGGCTGAGGTGCTCAGGTTCAACATTTTATATGCATATAATTGTTACAGTGCAATATTAAGTGAAAACAGCTGACTGGAACTACCCCTGACCTTTCACCCTGTGCTATTATCTGGTTAAATTTGTATTCATCTGTTAATTTGTTTCATATTGATTTACAAATTCTACTGAGCCAAGAAGCTAGACAAAGTTAGTGATGACCCGGGAAGTACTAGAAAAGTAGCTTCTTTTCTCATTCCCTGTGAGCTCTTCCCGCCATGGTCCGAGGGTTTTTGTTTTTTGAACTCTTTTTTGAATATTTTTATTGTTATGCCAAGTGTCTGAAGTTTTGATTTCTGTGTCTGTGGGATTTACAGCTTCCTGTTTGGATTCCTTTATTCTGGTATTTGGACAAATAAATGGAATCCAGCTTTTGAGCACGCTACAGCTCCTTGCAGGTTGTTTGCAGTGTTTTATTCAGAACTGAGAACTCGTGCCACATTAAGAAACTGAAATTTTTAAACCTGAGGTTTATGATGCTAACCCTACTCCTGCAAGACATAAATCCTGTTGTAATAACTTAAACACTTTATTAGGCACATCTTGCAAGTGCTTGGGTGGACCTCCTTTTGCCTTAATTTGTCATGGCATGTTGACACAGTTGCTGCAGATTTGTTGGCTGCACAACCGTGATGCGAGTCTCCTGTTCCACCACATTAGACTGAGATCTGTTGACTGTGGTGCCATTCAAGTACAACGAACTCACTGGTATGTTCCAGAAACCAATCTGAGATGATTTGCGCCTTGTGACATGATGCATCATCGTGCTGGAAGCCGCCATCAGGAGATGGGTATACTGGTCATAAAGGGATGGACGTGCTCAACAAAATTCCTCAGGTAGGCTGTGATGATTGAACACTGTTGGTACTAAGGGCCCCAAAGACTATTGATCCAAGGCAGGCTGGATTCATGCTTTCATGCTGTCTATGCCAAATTCTGACCCTACACACTAAATGTTACAGCTGAAAGCAAGACTCGACAAGACTGCCATGTGATTGGCTGATCAGATACTTGCATTACAAGCGCACAAACAGGTGTACCTAATAAATTGACTAGTGATTAGTGAATGTATGTTACAGGAAGACTAAATTAAGCCAATTAAGCCACCTGATCTTGAAGGTTAGAAAAAGAAAAAGCGAATATGAAAGCACACTGTAACCTAGAGCAACAACACATACTATGGTTTCACTGCATATTTATTTCAACACAATACAGTATGTACAGTTTTAAAAGTTTGCAAAACTTTGAAAAAAGAAAAAAAAACAAACAAACCAAAAACCCATCACCAGCGATTTTTCTCAACATTAACATTCATATAGCACTTAACTCAAATGTTTAGCACAGGAAATGCATTGAAATGTTTCAAAGGAAACATACATGAATGCAATAAATTATGTACAGAACCTTCAGAAGAATAGATACTGAACATTTCCAGCTGTTCGATACAATAAATAGATTTTGTAGGATACTTGAATTTTTAAAGGCAGCAGTCGAAGTGAAAGAACAGCCCAAAGAAAAACAGTAAAGTGAAAAAAAAAAAGTAGTTTTGATCAAAACTGTCACCACATTTCATGAACTGATATTGTTTTACTTAAGTTGGCATCTAGTTGTCTGTTTTTTTCCCCCAAATTAATGCTGATCTTAAGATAGGGCTGTTGACAAAACAAAACACTTTACATCACACTCTGAAGAAGCTGAGATAGTAGCACTACTGTAGGCTGGATTCTCCAAGGACATGTTATACACGCAGTCACACACATACACTCTGTAACTCGCTGAGTTTATGTAAAGGACACTGACAGACACACCAAGCATCCTCTGGTGACACACGGTCAAATCATCTTTAGCCAGCTCGTCATCGCTGTGTGTCCCGGCACCACAGCTAGCAGGTTTAAATGCTTCAATACTCTCTGGAAACACCTCCGCAGTGTAAATAAGATGGACACTGTGCATGGCATCAAACAACACAGCTTGCATATAACATACTAGTTTCATTGATATGGTGTATGATGATTATAATAATAATAAAAAAGAAAAACATTCTGGACAGACTTTCCAATGACACCAAACCCACACAAAGAGGCACAATTAGTTAGAAAACTCATTTTTGTGATGCACAACACAGGTAACCATAAAGCTCATCAGTTTCCTTTTGACTCCTGTATGTGTGTGTGTGTGTGTGTGTGTGTGTGTGTGTGTGCATACGTAGGTGAGAGGGAGGCTGGCTTTAATTAGCAAAGAGGATAGGAAAAATTCAACATTTGAATGTTTTCAATAAAAGAATATTTCCAGAGATAAAGGTATGTGAGATACTGAGTGGACGCTCTGGGAAAAGAGAAACATTTGGCAGAGCAACACCTTGTTGTGCAAACCGTGAGCCAAAAAAGTCTGACAAGTTCCCTCCTTCTCTGCCAAAAACAAAAAAAATCCCAATAAATTTCCAGAAATGTCCAAAGTAATCTTTAATTCCAGCAGTGTCCACAAAATCTTTGCGAGGCGGCATAAATCAGAGCGTTGTCATTGTTTGTTAGAGATCTGCATAGCATCATGTGGTTCCTTCCCTGACTAGAAAAAACACTGAAAACTAGGGAAAGCAGAGCAATGCTGAATCCATATGCACAGAAAATGACTTAATAATAAAGTATCTTACATTTCGATGCAGAAAAATGGATACTGCCTATTGGCAGGTGCTCTGTGGTTTTCTGTGGTGCCAGTAAATACCGGCTGCATCCCTTCTTTGTATATAGGTCAACATTTCAATCAAGTCTCAGTCATTTTCTTTGAGTGCAATCTGGTTGCTCAGTAGACCATCAGCTTTCATCCATCCACTGTAGCATTCTGAAGACACTCAGCTTGGAGAAATAGCCTTTTTCAAGCCATTTGTATTACTGGTATACCTTTTGATATTTCCATAATAATAATATTTAGGGTGGAGTAACAGTACCAGAGAAGCTGTTTTCTTTTCGAAACCCCTCACATTTCTCACCAGTTCATGCACAGGTATTTTTGCATCTTCTGAATGTAATTTTTCCCATTATGTGCCCCATAGAAGGCTGTACATGGCTGCAGTGGCGTGTAGTTTCCTATTTCTTGAGATTTAAAAAGATCTGACAGATCTCATCCCAAGCTCAGATGCATCTGTAAAATACAGTACCCCCCCCCCACACACACACACAAATCTAGCGTAAACAGAAATGAATTGCCACCTAGGGGCTTGCAGAGGATGCAGGACATCTCCTGACTTTCATCAGAAGTCATTTTCAAGGAGTCAGCTCAGTGAACGATGATGCATCAGTGGGGCATGTGTTAGATTATTTTTTTCCTCTTTTGTGAGCAACTGCAGAAAAATGTTTAACTTTGCTGGCCAGCGCTGCAGCGCTGCTGGAGACACCCCCCGACCCTGTACCAAACTCTGAATAGGTGAGATTGTTCTTCCAGATGATGCCTGTACTCCCTATATGTGAGCATGCTAAAAGCTGGCCTCATTCACTTGGCAGTGGAAAGTATCTGCTAATGGGAAGCGCAAGAAGCAAGTATGGGAATAATGCAGCTGCTGTAGAAAAACATGTCACTGTAGTGTCATATTGCCACAGCATCAAGCAATTTGAGTTTCCTTTCATACACTGGTCTCTGTTACTTCACTTGTTTACTACTGAAACCTGATTCTAATTTTGAAACTCTTTATCCTCCGGCTGAAGTTGGACAAAAATCTGTTCCACGTAGTTGCCTCAGAATTGAGAAAACCTGTTCTGGACTGAATAGAGTTCAGGTGTCGAGCCATAGCGGAGAAGTCAAAAACTCCACTACTGTTAGTCCTTATTTAACAGATATGCTAGCAATAGAGGTCAATAGCATTAAAAATACATATGGAAAATAACATCATGATCTGCTTTCAGTCAGCACGATGATAACTTTTCAGACTTTTCAGACTTTCATAAACTTTGGATGGAAGAAATTGTTCCTGCAAAAAAAAAAAAAAAAGGACAGGCTTTTCAGCTTTACACTCTTCAGAATACACCTTTAAGTGTAAACTATGAATATATAAATATGTATCTTTGCTGTACTGTAAGCTTCAGTTTAGATGCTGCGCTCCTGAAGCAGATATCTGTTTAAGAGGTCTAACTCAGCATGTGACTTCTAGGAGGGGTCTGTCAGTAAATATCCTCCAGCCATGAATGTATTCCAAGCTTTGGCTAATAGCGGAAAATCAGTCCCACTGATTCTTTGATGCACACGGACAGAAAGACATGTTTGCTAACAGACTACAGGCATGCATTACTTTTATTAAGTGGTCATGGGTAACTGAAAGCAGATTCTCAGCAGTTACTGAATGAAATGCATGTCTTTGTGTTCCTTCCATGATGGCACAAATCAACAGGAATTACAGTTTTTACTAAGAAATCCGGCATGAGCTCTTCAATCTGTATCCTTCTCTGCCAGCTTGACTACAAAGTTGGGAGGCTAATTAAAAGAGGGGCTTCACATGTTTCAATTTGTGGCCATTAAGCTAAGCTAACTGACTGACTGCTGGCTGTAGCTTCAGATTTTCAACTTTCTTGGCAAACTGCTATGGCTTTCAACTGGCCGCTTTTTAAGATATTTAAACCATGTCAAACTTTGTGGAGTGCCGTGGGGCACGGGCTGCTATTGAGTAGAAAAACTATGCCTGAGAGTCTTCATTAAGAATTTAAATCCATCAGGAAGTTTGGGCATTTAAAAAGATTGTAGCCTTTCAAGGAAGTTACTTATTCAAGCAAATTATAAGGGTTAGAATCAAGAGACTGTCAGGGCTGTCAAGAAGAAATTCCTCTTTCGATGGAGTTCAAACAGCTACATGATGCAACACCAACATGGCAATGAGCTGCAGTCCAAACTCAAATAGTGCATATGTATATATTTTACACCTTTCTGAAACTGGACTTTGAATGCTCCTCTGTTTCATCTCTTATCTGAATGAAGTTTTTGAACATGGACTGATTTCTACCACAGTGCAGCGTGTGGGCTGTCTGGCCTTTCAGAATTCAATTCATTAAGCAGATGAAAAGAGAGTGCCGACGCAGAGTTCAACACAAAGTCACTTTATTAAGTCGAGGGGCAGCTAGAGCAACTGAATGTAGGGATCTTCCTGATCAGGATCTCTTTTTCAAGTGGATGCTGCCTCTGCTCAGGAAGATAAGACAGGAGAGAGAGGGAGTAAGAGCTGGCTAAGTGTCTCTGAATAACCATGTCCTTGCATTTGATCGTCCAAAGGCAGGGAGCTCCAGCCAAGCTGCACACCAGAAGTCATATTTTTAATTTTAATTAATTTTAAATTTAAAAATCAAGAAAAACGCCTCTGGGTTTTTGTTTTTTTTAAAGTACACACTTCCTTACCATTTCCAGCAATTTCCAGGATATGTAAAATGTCCCTATGAAGTCACTTGTCTCACACTAAAACATTAATTTTCCTCCAAATTAACAAGAGACATTCAGGGATGCACCTCTGGCTGCACAGATCAGCCAGGTAAGTTATCCTCCTCTACAGCCCCTGCTTTGACAGATTCATGTCAGTGTGAAAGCATTTAGGAAGTCATTTCTCATAAATCCCCATCACTCTTAGCATGTGGACACCAAGTCCTTTCATATACTAATCACTGTGGACACTCTGCATCTCTCATCTCACATTATGATCGGGATGTTCTGACAAAAATTAGGAGCCAATATTAGTTTCTATGTCTGTGTTTTTAAAAACTTCAGCAGAAACATGTGCAGAAAAGAAAAGAAAAAAAAACACATGAGGCGTCAGTGACATAAGAAAGTGATGACATTACACTAAACATTTTGACAGCCCAGTGGACTGTTTGAGGGCAAGTACCAGCACATCCAATCCTGGGAAGGTCACAGCGGCAGTTTGTCTAAAACACACTTCATCTTCTTTTCACAGACATCTGTAATCCTTAAACACAGGGTATCAAATTGGTCTCCCGAAGTGTCAGAAGTTGACATTTCTTAATAAGAGATCATTGTGTGTGTGTGGCAATGTTATATGCCTTTCCAAAGTTTGTTGGTGCCTCACAATAACACATCTCTTGGTCATTTCCTGATTTCCTTCTACCTCTATGATTCATTTGGTTTAGCAGAGGTGTTCCTTTAGTAACAGTCAAGAATTAAGTTGCCCTGCTGGCCTCTGTGCATCTCCTCCGCTTCACTGTAGGTTACTTACTACACCTGAACATACGTGTTCATGCAGTACAGGTTCATCATTTCATCTGATGCAGAGCCACTCTATGCCAGTTTTGTGAATTCAGAGTCCTGTTCCTCTGTGCTGCAGCTGAGAGTGGCTGCCCGAGGAGAATGAACCTTGCCGATTTCCTCGAGGGCACTGGCCAGAGAGTCCAGGTCACCCGAGTCCTGGTGCTGAGCTTCCCAAAGAGTCAGAATCACTGATGATGGGCTCTCCTGGCATGCAAAGTAGGACAGGTTCCTACAGAACAGGAAAAATGGAATATTTTAATCCATCCATCCATCCATCCATCCATCCATCCATCCATTCTCTTCTGCTTATCCTGTTTAGGGTTGCGGGGGGGTGCTGGAGCCTACGCCAGCTGACATAGGGAGAGAGGCAGGGTGCACCCTGTACAGGTTGCCAGCCTGTCGCAGGGAATATTTTAATATTATAGATATTATTGTTTGACAGTAATGAGGTGGTCACTATAACAGTGCCAATGCCAATCAGTAATTTTGCTAGTTAGTACTACAGTTCAAAAAAGTTGGACAATTCACAAGAGGTAAGACTAAAAAGAGTGGAGGGGCAGTGATATCCTGACTTTTGTCCCTGAGATGGATATGGGGATTTATGCCCACTTCTTTCAAGCTCCACATTTCTAGTTTGGTTTAATAGAAGAGAAAAACTCCACATCTCATAAACCCATATTTTATTCACAACAGAACATATCAAACATATCAAATGTTTACTGAGCCATTTACGCTTTCATCAAAAATATCAGCTCATTTTGAATTTGATGGCAGCAACGTGTCTCCAACACTTTGGGACAGGGGGCATCAAAAGGCTGGAAAGGCAGAAACAGCTGGAGGAACATTTTGCAATGAATTTGGTTAACGGGCAACAGCTCAGTAACATTACTGGGTATGAAAAGAGCATCTTAGAAGTAGAGCTCAGCAGAGGTTCACCAATCTGCAAAAAGCTCCATCTACAAATTGTGGAACGATTACAGAAAACATCAGTTCCCAGATGTTTACAGATTGCTGTTAAGAGAAGAAGGGATGATATGCAGCGGTAAACATGACCTGTCCCAGCTCTTTTGAGCTGTGTTGCTGCCATCAAACTCAAAATGACCCAATTTTTTTTTTTTTTTGTATGGTAAATTTTCTTGGTTTAAACATTTGCTAATTTTCAATGTTCTGTTGTGAATTAAATATGGGTTTACGAGATTTGCAAATTGTTTTTATTCACATTTTACGCCGCATGCCAACTTTTTGGAATTGGGTTTGTACTTCTTTCTTTGCCACAGCAGATCATCTGACTCCATCTCATCCTATTCCTCGCATCCTCTGCTGTCACACCAACCCTCTGCACATCCTCCTTCAACACATCCATGAATCTTTCTCTTTTCCTCCTGCCTGGCAGCTCCACATTCAACATCCTTGGATAAATATACTGTTATTTACAAAAAATAGCCAATTAATATTTGTATTTTAACTGGAAAATATTTTTTAATGAGCAGCCCGGTGACGTGGTGGTTAGCACTTTTGGCTCACATCTAGAAGGTCTGGGTTCGAATCCACCTCTGCTGGGGTCTTTCTGTGTGGAGTTTGCGTGGGTCTTCTCCGGGTACTCCGGTTTCCTCCCACAGTCCAAAGACATGCAGGATAAGTGGGGTTAGGCGTGAATGGTTGTCTGTCTCTCTGTGTTAGGCTGCTCTTGCCTTATGACAGCTGGGACAGGCTCCAATACCCCCCCACCCCCAAGCCTGAACAGGATAAGCGGAAGAGAATGGATGGATGGATATTTTTAAATAAAATAATTTGTCCAATAAATCAGAAATACCCAGGAAAGGACAGAGACTAATGCCAGTAGCACAGTAAAATTAAGTTGCAGTTGGTGGTGTGGTTTATGGTATGAAAAAACTGGCTTTAAATTTAATCTCCACCTCTTTCCTTCCTCTGATGTTGTTACAGCACCTCTCCAAGAGAGTGCACTGTTTCATTACAATGGGATTTGTTGCCTTCTCCTGTTTTTGCCTTTCTCTTTCTCACCTCGGTATGATGATGTTCCCACACACTCACAGAAATAATTACAAAAATCAGCTTAACTAGGTAGAGACATTTCCATTACATGCTTCCTGGTGTGTTTGGCTGGGTTGAAAAAGCTCTGAAATCCCTTTCCCATTTCTCATTCACAGATGTTTGTTTTCAGACTCAGCTGAAGCGAAATTCCATAATCACATAGCTTCTGTCATAGCTTCTTAGTGAACTTTTCCCTCTCATGTTTCTCCAACTGGCAAGATGGAGAGTGTACTCACTGTCAGTACTCTCTTTCTCAAGTGCTTGACAGAGCTGGCTGCAAAGATCTAAAGAGTCTCCGTGGCTATAAGAACTTGATTATTGACTTCTCTTCTGAAGCACAAATAGAGATCACCCCATCACCAAACAACTAAAATCCATCACAGCCTACGCAAATAACTGACCTGGCACAACCTCTCGAGAGTTTATCAGGGGCTGGAAAACAGGGCACATGCAGAGATGCTGCTAATGAGAAGTGCTAACATGAACACATTTTCTTGCCAGAGGCTGGCCTGTCAGCAGTCAGAGACCTTTCTTCAGATTTCTGCAAAACACCGCATCTCTTCTTTCCAGTTACAGTATTCTGACTGTGCCTAATGTTTCTCCCTCTCACTCTGCATGTGTTTTTAGATCTATAATGAAATCAGCAGCTTGGCATGTTACTGAAAGCTGGAGAAGATAATTCCTGACATGGTGTCTAAATTCTAGATTAAAAATAGGCTTCACAGTGGGAACAGTGGTTACATTATTGAACATGGAGCATTTTTCTTTTATTCTTCGCACCTAAAGAAAACATACCAGCCCATTCGTTTGACTCAGCAGTATGGAAATGGCAACTAAGGCATGAGAATGAAATTCAGGTTTCAGAGTGTTATAACTCAGACCTGTCTATGTGGAGCTTTTGAGCTAAGAGCTGCCAGTCCTTCCCGTTGGCATTCGCGGTGTCAAAGGTGGCGCTGATCCGCTGACGGATGGACAGGGGGATTTTAAAGGCTCTTGACCCTGTCTGGGAGGTGATGGTACAGTCCGACTGTGTGAAAAAGGGAACCGCTTCCTTTTCATTCTAGTAGCAGGACAGAAAGTTAGAGATGTCAGGGTGATTTTGATACTCAAAGTTTTCCCACCTCAACATGAAGACAAGGACAAGGACTTTGCAATCTAGAGATGAACAGCTCCCTGAGAGGCTCATTAAGCAAGCTCTTAAATCAAATCAAGAGTTATTCAGTGCAGTAAAAGAACCTATTAACAGGCCGCATGACTGCCCACACACCACGCCTTCTATGAGTGCCACTCACCTCCACTACAGACGTGTAGACCTGGAGTATCTGCTCCTTGCCTGTGACCTGTCGGATGCTGATCTTGCAGGAGAGCTGAGACAAAGAGTGGCTGTATCGCTCTAATGTGAAGGCACACTGCAGGGGACGCTGGTTACTGGCCCACACCTGAGAAAAGGAGAACTCCTGCAGAGCGAGGAGAGACAGGAGGGTGGACAGGATGAACATAATGATGAAAGGATTAGGATGGTGGAGACAACACACTCATTAAATCCCTGCTAAAGACATTTGTTATTTGAATCCGGCTTTGCCACCCGCTTCGCTGTTTACCTGATAAATTAAGACTGAATGAGCGGCCTCTTTAGCCAATCAATGATGTTGCCTAATCAAGAAGTCTACCCATCAGAAGGAGCACCAGTGGGTGCTAGAGCACCCTGGATGCAAATACATCCTGATAACCATCTGTAAGGGCTGGAATCATTAATGCAAAAAACTTAATTACTGCTTGAGAAAAAAAAAACTAATAAAGTAACTAAATAACAAATTCACCTGTAAGTACAGAGATAACGTAATGACATGAAATCCTCCTCACAGCCATCACCCACTTTATTAGCTTATTTTTTTAATCTTTCATATTTTGATACTCCTAATATAAAACTCATACATGCAACTGCCATCTGTTAGATCAGGAGATGTGCTGTTATTATGGAATTAGGGCAGCTTGCACTACATTTCCTCCAAATGTTATAACTGAAAAACTAAAACTAAAAGTAATCTAAAAGGTCCATTTCACCTTCAATTACTGACTACTGTGTAACCCAGACAGTGGTGCAGTAAGAGCAGGTCAAAAACACTGTTCTACAGATGAATCATCCTCTCTTCAGATCCATCAGACAGCCGGACAGATATAAAAGCCTCCTTTAGACATGAGTAGCGTCTGAATGAAAGCCCAGCGTCATCTTCCCTGCAGCACCCTCTCACGGTGTCTCTTTCCTAAGAAATCCAAGTTGGTATACTTGAGGCATTATGGCAGACTAATTCTGCTAATAGGATGTCACTGGTGGGATAAACATCACAAGGCAAAGCTGAACATGCAGCATGGAGACCCCAAGGAAGATAACCATGATATGAGAGAGAGTGTATGTGTGTGTTTTTTGCCTGCCTGGAAGTCATAATTAAGTTTGTAAGGGGGTGTGTGTGTGGGCAAGATAGCTAGCCATAGTGGTCGCCTGCTGTGCCCTTGCTGCTTTCCTCTGGCTTTGATGTGACCAGGTAAAAAAAAAAAAGGAAACTGATGAAGGAGAGAGCAGTAAAGCTGTCCGTGACTGTGACTAACAGCCTGGTTTGAATTTGAACTGATGATACACATACAGTTAGTGTATTTCTGCTTTTCACTCTAAATTGCAGAAACAGAAAGTGCCTACCTGGCAGGTGGTGAAAGGCTTGATGCTCCAGAGTAACTGTGGGACGTCCTGGATGGATACCTGGAGGCTGAAGGTGTTCGCCTTAAACAGCATCATTTTAGGCTCCTCCAGCAGCCGCCCGCCCCTGCTGCGCTCGCCCACCGCCACCTCCTGATAAGGAAAGGTGTGAGATATTTTTTCCCGGGTGTGGGGCAGGGGTTAGTACAGAAGTACAGAAAAAGAGTTGTTTGATTCAGTGTGTGTCAAAAAAAGACACAAAGACAAGAGTGCAGATTTGAAAACAGATGTGTATCAGCGCACGAAAAAAATGCGCACAGACGAATCAGAGCCAAGAGCAACGTTCAAATTAAAAAGGAAGAATGAAAGAAACTGAGAACCGCTCAAACAATTAGTTGATTCACTCAATTAATCATCAGCTACTTTCAGCTCCTTAATAGTTTTCCTTAATCTTTTGTCTTTGTCTTTCACAGTAAACCAAACCTCTGTGGGCTTTGAACTGTTGGCTGGAGAAAATGAACAACTTAAAGATATCATTCAGAAACTTGTGAATATTTTCAGTTATCTGATGAAGGAAATAATCCCCAGTATTAAACACGAGATCAATACTAAAAAGTCAGATTTGAACTAGAACTTTTAACATATTTCCCTAAATCAGTCTGAAAAATGTGACCAAATATTACAGTTTGGTAATGGAAAAAAAATGGAAGAAAAGCTCTGTTGTTTTTTTTCCCCTGCCAGACGCTCTTGCACTCTTTTAGAAGAACTGTGACCGTGAATGTAAAAAACATCATTTTTATGCTTTCAAAATGTGCCCAGACTGAGTGGGTCCTAAAAATACTAAAAGCTCCCTCAAACCAGAGAGAAAACTCACAATAACAATATTAATATGCAGAGTGACAGGGACTTACTGTGCTCCATAAAAAAGGAGAGAAACTGCGTAGGGTTTCCATTTACTTAGGTGTGCATAGGTAAGTTGACAAATGAATGTTGAGGGAAATAACAGTGGAAATGTGTAGTGAACAGCCCTGAGATGCAATGGCAGCCACTGACATAACAAATGCTTTTCTGAGCTTTCAAAGCAAGTGACTTTAGCTGATGTTTGTAACAGCTGCTCTCTCTTCAATCTTCTTTCTCCAGGTAAAATGCCCAAAGGGTTTAAATCTGGTGAGGTCTGAGTTTTCACTGATAAAAGCTTTGGTTTCACAGCCAGTGCGTTTGGTGGCCACAGTCTTGTGAGATTGGAAGCGCTGCTTTGTACACAGCCAGGCAAAATTTATCTACAGACTTCATCCAGCTGCTGCCGTCATCTGCTACATCATCGATAAAGGCAAATGAGCCAGTTCCACAGGCGGCCATGCTCTGACATGATCCATGTTATATTGATGCAGTGAAATAGTTTTTCTTTCTCCATACTTTGTCTTTCCATCCCTTTAGAAATGGTTAATTATTGATTGATTTATTTATTTTTGCCAGAGGCTCTTTAATGCTGCTTTCGCCGTCTTCTCTGAACAGTGAATTGTGACGCTTCTGCACTCTTGAGGCTGACGGCGGTGGCACTGACCATTCGAGGTATCATTTTTTTTGTCCTCAGACACCTTTTTTATTAAGTTTTCCTTTTATTTTTTTCTTTAAGTATTTCCTGTGCTGTAGTTCTCCACATTTGTTTTGTTTTCTCTTCTTACAGTGTTTTTTTTCAGTCATGGAGCATTTTCTGGGTGCTCACACTGGTGTATGCCTCCCAGCATTTTAACAGATGAAAAGACAGACTGAAATGAAGGGTGCACAGCTGCTGCCACCTTTTACGTGTGAACCACGCGTACAATCAGGAACACCCGAGCAGTGATTCACACCTCGCATTGAACTGTAAGCTTACTTTTGCACATATGAACAAAGAGACATTCCTATTACCATTTGTATAAAATTACAAAATATTAAGAATCTATGAGAGCCGATGTCTGCTAACGTATTTGCCTAAAGCTGCAAAAGCATCACATTTCACTCTTGTTGGAGACCTCTGAAGGCATGTGTGTGCTGCTGTGTGCTCTACTTGAATGTTTGTGTTGACATCTTCTGTATCTTGATTTTGCAGGAAAGGGGATGAAAAGGAGCACAATGCAAAGCACACAGTCTGCCTTGAACCTGATCGATTCCTGCTTCAAGCTCACAGGGGAAATTATTTGTCGTATGGAGCACAAACAAAGGCAAAAAAAAAAAGAACAAATGAACAAATAACCATGTCTGACTGATGGAGAGGTGGAGTAAATTGGCTCTTGGCACCTACATCCAATTTCTCCTTGTTCACTAGGAATTCTGCCTCTTGAGTGGAGCCAAAAATTCAAGCAGGCCTGGTGTAGTGGCTAAGGGGCAGCTCTCAGCACAACTTCGGAATAATTTAATTAAGAAAAGAAAGAAACACTTATTGAAATTTTTGTGCTTCAAATTGCAGAATCTTTTAACAAAGAGGTGCATTTGTACTTTTGAGTCTGGCCCCACTGCAAAAAGAATGGCAAACTTTTCATCACTGAAGAGCACGCCAATGAACTTGTGCTCCATCTCAGACTGTGTCTCATTCTAACGCATTCAAATACTTGTCACATGGAATGCAAAGCTGAAACACATTTAATTAACAGAGAGCAAATTAAATTACTTAAAGAAAGGGCAGAGACGCAACCTTGAAGCATCTGTTGTCTTTGTAATTAAAAGTCCCTCTTGTCTCCTAGTCACCAGGCATCTCCCAGTGGCTTTGTTACAGAACATATCTTCAGTGGAGCACAAAAAACTCCGACAGCAGCTCTTCCAGACAAAATCCCCAACAAGTTTACAACCAAAAAACTCCCCAAAACACACACACACACACACACACACACACAATATATATATATATATATATATATATATATATATATATATATATATATATATATATATATATATATATATATATGTAAATATAAAAATCCCAAGGAATTCTCTTTTAAATGACAATTAAAACACCTTCATTCCCCAGGCATGGTCCCGCACTAGTAGAAGTTTTGACTTTCACCAAAAGAGGAAGATTGCTGTTGGTGGTCTCATTACCACTAGACAAGGACCACTATCTCTATGAAATCTTTTTATGTTGCTACCTTGTGACATGTGTGACCATGAGTGACAGCGAAGACACGCACCAAAGGTCCTCAGGTCAGAGTGGAACCCGGGCCACTGCATTTAGCCTTGCAGCATATGGTTGCCTGCTCAAATTGCGAACTTGTGAGAATTTTTTTTGACTTTTAAATCGTATATAATCTCTTCAGATTTTATTATACATCATAATGCTAAGGAAATAATATTTTTTCACTATGCTAACAGCATAACAACTCTGTGGATGGCAGTTTGAGTCCAGTGTAGTCTTGACTAACACAATCACAAAAGGTGCAGATGTTTCTATCCAAAGGTGAATCCTAACTTTTCCCGTATCACTGCCACAAACCTGACAATGGAAATACGTTGACATTGTTACTTTACTTGTAACAACTATCATATATACTCCTTACATTCAGTCTAGCTACACCTCTACATCAAATTAACTGCTAAATATTAGCAAATCAGCATGATGACATGCGCCTTATAGTCAGTGCATCCAAGTACAGCCTCATAGATGTTCAGCAGCCTTTATTTGTACCACTGAGGCAAGTTTGGCCATTTCAAACAAAACAGGGGTTGTCTTTCTTTCTCACTTTCCTTTATGTGCCTTTCTCTTGATGTTACATGACATCTCATTGAAGGGGAAATCATGAGTCACTTTTGTTTTTGTGAAGTTAAGCGGCCTCATTACCATTCAAATGCACTTCAGTGAGTATACCAGTGAATAAGTGAATACGTCACCGTTCAAAGGCACTTCAGTTATTTTAGCAGTAAGTGAACGCATCACTGTTCATTTGTTTATGTGGTTTAGGCTGCCTTCAGATCAGTAACACATTCGGCCTTTTGCTAGGTGGAACTGTCACTTTCAGTTCAGAACAAAAGTAGCCTGCGCCTGCACCGCACAGGAGTTTAATAACCCAGCAGCAGCCTATTTACATCAGAGTTATTAGATTGTTTCTGTCACTTCCACAGTCTTTAAATAGACAAAGAAGATGAGAATGGAACGTACTCTGCATCTCTGTGGAGCTGACAATCGTGCTTTAAGTCGCTAGATAGTGGTGCTCCACTGCTAAAATCTACTGACTGGTCAGTGGCAAGAGTAAGTCAGAGTAAGTCAGAGTAAGTCAGAGTAAGTCAGAGTAAGTCAGAGTTCACCTTTACTGATAAAACAATTAATGTAAAAAACACCTCCACTGTCATGTATACAGCAACAAAGTAAATCAAAAAATACATGTTTCATAAATATAACAACCAAATATAACATAATGACATCACATCACATAAATGAATCATTCCTGATCTTCGTGATTTCTCTTTTCCTTCATACCTGAAATGCATGGGGTGTGTCATCCACACAGTAAACCCTGAGGGTGAAGCCGAGAGAGTTGCCGGCATCCGGACTACCAAACACAGCCAGCCTCAGACGCTTGGCTGCCTCCTGGTTCAGCGGCTCCCCCACCAGAGCGTAGCGACCTGGATGCTCCAACAGCACATGGCACTTCTGGGCCTCCAGCAGACAGTAACAGGAGATGCTCTCCTCGTCTACAGACATCACTTCCTTTGGTGGTGGGGACACAAAGGGAGACTAGATTTAGTTCTAGGATGAAACAGAATATGCTTTTCCTTATTACTGTTATATTACACACACACACACACACACACACACACACACACACACACACACACACACACACACAATCTGTTCTAATGGCGGATGCTCATATTAAGCAGGCCGGCGTTTCAAATAATGATGTTTTCATATGTTCAAGTAATCCACCGTGAGCCAAAAGCACAGACTCCACACTGCTTTGAACACTCCAAGTCAGACAGGTTTTTTTGACTCCTGGCTCTATATGATGTCAATGAAAGCAGAAAGCTCTGGCTGCGAGTAAAAGCCCCACCCACCTGCTGTTCAAACCCTCTGTTCGCAAGGGGCAGTCAGTCGGAAGAAAACTGGCTTAAAAGAAGAGCGGCGGGAGCTGAAACAGTTTGTTTCAGAGGATTAACCGAGGGGCTGCAATGGGGCAGAGTGTAAGTTAAATAAGTTTATTTTAAGCTGTCAGTCACGCAGAGCAACTCTAGTAGAGTTGAAGGATAAAAATATGGAGGTGAAATTAAGCATAACTTCACTGGATTGGAAGTTAACTATAAGAACATTTTAATGTTGGAATTCTTTCTTACTGATGATTTTGGATACATTTTGAGTGATACTGGACTTTTCTGAGGTCGATGTTGGCAGTGGATTTTAGGGGGTAAAACAATTCTAATGTATCTGCCCAATACCATCTCTTGTTGGCATATTCCTACCTGCCTTCAGTGATGGATCTTTTGATTGCTTCCTTTTGAGCATTGGATCTGCTGACAAATTACATCTGTATAAATGTCAGAAGGCATGAAAGGACCTGGCTGGAAGACAGTCACAGCCCCTCCAAGGTCAAACAGTCTCAGTGGCTCTAGGATGTATCTGTCTGATCCTCTTAAATTACTCTTAGCTTTTCAGTAATGCATTTCACTTGTTAGCAACTTATTAGGAAGGCACCACCAGACTCTGCATCATTATCTGCTCAGCTGTGCTATATGTTCTGCAGACAGTGCTGAGTTTAATGTACATAACTGAAGAAATATATATCTATACACACATATACATACAGATATGCATTTTTGTTGTTTGCTGAAAGGAAAAACCTTCTTTAAGCTCATGATCAAACTAAAAGCTTAACCACATTCAGCCTGTATTAGCTTTAGTAAGGCAATGGTTTTCAAAACTGATTGCTTGGGCAACATCTTATTTACTTGTATTTCCTGTAGAAAATAAAGACAAACAGAAGAATTTAAATAGCCATGCAC
>JAMQGT020007633.1:0-69368 GCA_024447675.2 Pterophyllum scalare | reverse complement strand
CATTAATTACATTGTAGTTAAACTGTATTGGGCTAACTTTAGTTACTTCAATTCTTAGATCAACCAGTGAAACAAGAGAAACTGCCAGAATAATGGCAGACACATTCACCTTTTTAACGGTTTTAAATCAGTGCTTGCCAAAATGTGATTGATGCAGTTATATAGATGGCCTAAATTAAATGTACCATTATTACAGCAAAAAAAAAAAGAACATGACAGAGGTCATTTGTAACATGCTAACCATAACATGCACATACAGATTTTGTACTCAAGCACAGTATGTCCACAAATTCATCCATGCATGGCAAGGATGATTATGGAAAATGTATGGCAAGCAGACGCTGTGGAGGATAATTCCCTTCCAGCTCTCAGCGGGTAATGTCAAAATAATTATCAGACTAGACAGCTCAGTGGGCAGGCAGCACCTCTTCATTATGGAGTAAGGTTGAGGATGCTAACAACCTCCAAATGTAAGAGTGTGCACTGTGCATTGGCCAAACTTTTGAAGTGCCTTTCACTTTAATCCTTTCTTTAAATGATATTCTTTTTTAAAGCACCTCTCTTACATGCACAATTCACCAAAGGGTTACAAGGTTATAAGGTTTTACATATAGGAAATAAAAATAATAATAATAAAAAATCAGTCACCCTCTCTTAAAAGTAGAGAGGGTGTCTGTTCTTCTCTACTTACTTACTGTCATTATTTGTTCAACAAAAACTACCCAAAGCAGTGTGTGGAAAAAGTACGTCCAATGATTCAGTAGTTTGCAAAAGCACTTTTAACATCAAACTTAAAATAACTGTGTCCTGTATAACTATCAGTCTCTCATATGGTTGAGGAGGAATTTCGGCCCGCTCTTCTTTAAAACGTTGCTTCATTGTATTTAACTTTACAGACATTTGTATGTGCTCTCTTAAGGTCCCTCCACAGCATTTGAACAGAGTTGAGGTCTGGACTTTGACTGGGCCATCGCAGCATGCTGAAGCTTTCATTTGTTTTTTCTTGTACTGTACATTTGTTGCTGTGCTTGGGATCATTGCCCAGTTGCATTGTGCTATTCAATTTTGGCAAAGCTTTAGCGGTTGCATTTTACTCTAGAATACTGTGGTTCAGAGAGGAGTTCATGGTTGACTCAATGACTGCAAGGTACCCAGGTCCACTGGCTGCAAAACAAGCCCAAATCATCACCCCTTCCCCACTGTGCTTGACAGTTGGTGTGAGGTGTTTGTGCTGATATGCTGTTTTTATTAAACATGGTGCTATGTATTATGCTCAGACATCTTCACTTTGGTATCATCTGTCCAAAAAAGCATTGTTCCAGAAGTCTGTGCTGCCAGGTTTCCTCCTAGCAAACCTTCCAAACAAGCCATACTTCACTTGTTCAGTCTTTTTCTAATTGTACTGTCATGGAATTTAATAATTCACATGTTAAATAAGGCCCAAAGAGTCTGAGATATAGTTTTTTGGTTTTTCTGCTTTTTTTCTCAGCAGAAACATAAACTGACCTTGAATCAATTTGCTTAGAGGTCCATTTGTCGGAAGATTGACAACTGTCTTGAGTATTTTTATCTTGTGAATAACCCTTCTCACTGCAGAATGATGGACTTCAAATTGTTTGGAAATGGCCTTATGACCAGTCTGATGGTCAGCAACAATTGTCTTTTGTAAGCTCATTGCTGAGATCTATCCTCCTTGGAATTGTTTTAACACATACCTGAATGGTACAGAACTGCAAACTACTAAAACTTCTGCTTTTATAGAGATTTCTCACATGCTGATGATGAGTAAATCAAGTGCAATTAATTAGCAACACCTGTCTGCTACTTACCCTCTTAATTCTGAAGGAAGCAATAAGGATGTATTTAGTTTTTCACATACTGCTTATTCATTTTGGCTTAATTTTTCTAAATAAATAATGGCATAGTGTAATATGTCATGTTTGATGTTTAACTGGGGTTGTATTTACCTAATTTTAAGACCTGTTAAGAACCAGATTGTTTTTATTTTATTTTATAGACTTTTTAAAAACCATCACTATATATTCCTGATTAACAAGGAACAACAATGACAGATAAGATTGTTTGATATAACCCTTAGTCTTTTTTTTATTATACATGGAAAAAAGAAGAAAAAATAACATATTTTTCTTTGCATCAAGCGCATTTATTTTCATCATGTTTTTAATATAGATATCGATTCATGTGCTTTTAAGAGATACCTGAACAAACGTTTGTGAGCATTTAAGTCACTTAAATTAAGTGAGTTAGAGTGACAGATTTCATCAGACCAGAGAAACAGCTTCTCTGTGTGTTTTGAGTGCGGTGTGTGCGAGGTGTTGTAGTTGTTATTAATACATTACTGCCATGTGTCCTAGGTTAACAGCACTTTCATATCATGTCCTTTACTGACCTTGCACACACACACATGCATGGGTGAACATACACAAATTTGAACACAGACACTGCACTAAAGGGAACTCACATTAGGGACATTTCTGCTCATAAGATTGACTGCTTTGAATAAGGGACCTTGGAAAAACATCTGGGCAAGTGACAAATATGCCCCCCTGGCTGCCTTTGTATGAAGGAGACAGATACTGTGTGTGCGTGTGTGTGCGTGTGTGTGTGTGTGTGTGTGTGTGGTGGAGGTAGAGAAAGAAAGAGACAGAGTGCTGCTGCCTTTGCATGAAGTGCGTTTGTGTGTGTATATGTGTAAGACAGAGAGAGAGCGAAAGAGAGAGGAGACCAGTGTGTGTGCTGAATTATCTCCAGTGCTACACAAAGATTTGCCAGACTGCTAGAACTGCCAAGGTTTTGTGTGTGCCTGTGTAGGTGTGTGTGTATGTGCATGTAAAATGTGTGTCCTTGCCAGCCACTTGACATCACACAGCCCTCTTGCGGCAGGCTTCTCGGATCAGTAGCAGAATGGATAAGGCTATTTACCAGCATCTTATTTGGTCAGGGTCAGACCTCCAGTAACAGTTTAATAGGTGTTGAGGGTGGGTGCTACATGGAGGAAAGCAGCTTTATCTATCAGATAGTTTTTATTATCTATCCATACATATGAACATCACAATGTGATTCTATGTTTATATATATATATATATATATATATATATATATATATATATATATATATATATATATATATATATATATATATATATATATATATAATAAAAGCATACAGCTGATTGTATGCTTTTATTAATAGATATAAAATGTACACATCAAAGTCCCTAACAAGGCACTCTGAAACAAAAAAGAGAGATTGCAAGTAGTTATATTTCAATTCTGTGGATAAGACCCTTTTGAAAACACTGATGCACCTCTTAGTTCACTAATCCCATAATTAACCTTCATATTCTGGTATTTTCAAATAGTTATGTCAAATCATAAAATTTGAGAACATTATACTAAATGAGACATCCAACACAGGAACAGACACAGATGCTGATACTCTTACAGACTAAAAAGAAATGTATGCATAGACCCCCTGACATACCTACATACATTCACAGACACATGCAATCACACCTACACTGACAGCTAAGGTTCTGCTCAAGGTCATTCATAATGATTAAAGAGGCATCTCTGCAATGATTTTTAAATGACCCTTGGGACACCTCGACCATTGACACCTTTTCAAAAGAAAATTACTTTATCGTGCCCTGGGACACCTGAATTTAGACTGACACAGTGACAGTCTAACAGACATCAAAGCATTTAAGAGCAGCAGACTGGGGAAATATATAAAGGCAAATGAAAAGATACATAGGGAGATCTAACAGACTCACACATAAAATGTCACAGTGATATGAAATTATATAGGGGTGTAGTGGTGAGGCAGTTGAGCTGGTGAAAACAGAGAGAGGACAGACAAACACTCGGGAAGGTATGTGAAGATATGCAAGTATACAGAGACGTGAGAGACAGCCTCAATCCCAGTCAGCACCAGTGGGAATATAGCCCCAGTTCAATCCCAGCACACACACACACACACACACACATACACATACACACACACCCTGCAGCTCTTTTCTTCAAGTCGCTGATACAGAGGTTTTGGTAATAGCCATGCTGATGGTGTGATGGCTAATTTCACCTTCATACACTTGGTGTGTGTGAGTGTAATAATCACCTTGAGCCATGCAGGTAGTGAATTCCCCCAGAGATCAGCTAGGTTTGATTTGACATAACACACTCACACTCACATGCACACCCATACACAACAACTTAGTGCTGATATTAACATATAAACTACCGTGGTATTGTTGGAACACCTTCACGCGTGATTCAAGGTTATCACACAAAAAAATTATAATGCATATGTGTATGTGTATGAGGGATGTTTTATCTATTGTAGAGGATTAGGATACTGAGGTATTAACTGTCTTTAGGTTCTATCTTTACAGTTTCACTAACAACGGGTTGTATTACAAAAGCATTTGCTTCAAGTGTTAATTAATTTAAATAACCACAGTCTGCAGCAGACTTTTCAGGATAAAGTATTCTCACTCAAGCAGGTATGCTACAGACTATTTTCTCTATATTAATTGTGGGCAAGGCTTTCACATCATTGGATGCCTTGTGTGAGAGTAATCACATAACAACAGGACTTGCTGACATCAGCAGCTAATTTCACTGCATCTAACAGACACATCATTACCAAGACTTGCATCATCATCCTTTAAAACATCATACATTTTACAGAACCTCGCAGCTCATTATCACTATAACCCAGCCATGAACTGTATTTTGCTGGATTCTTTCCTCAGCCTACGATGCAGCATTGTCAGTAGCTTAGCACAAAGACTGGAGCTGTGATTTTTAGGATGTCTGTCTTTACGTGGATAGTGCTTGATTTTTTTCCCCTGGCTCAACAACTGTCTATGTTTTCATTTATCCATCTGTTTCTACCCTCCAGCCTCCACCTAGACAAAGAGAAATACTGGTAACTAGCTCCCTTGTTACCCTGTCAGTTGGTATCTTAATGAATAAAGCATATCTAATTGCATTGCTGGGAAACATCTTGGAGTAATTACATGCCCAATGAAAGTAGCCCATTACACTGAAACCAGCAAGCGATGAAAACACAGACAAAAATAGAGTACATTGCAATAAATGCAATTTGGTCAATTAACTGGTCAATATCAACTTCAATACATTTAGGAAGCACACAAGGGCACAACATGTTTCATTTATTGCAGCTGACTGTTATGCGCAATTTACTACTTCTCAAGAGGTAAGCTCAACAACTGCATAGTCATACATTTACAGTCTCTGTGTCTCTGGTCTCTCAGATGGGCTACAGCAGCAGAAGATTACAGCAGGTGCCAATCCTGTCAGCTAAGAACAGAAAACTGAGATTACAGTTCACACAGACTGGGCATGCTGACCATGCCTGTCCCTTTATGACCACAGTGTACCCATTCTCTGATGGTTGCTTCCAGCAGGATAACATGCCATGTCACAAAACTCAAAAAATCTCAAACTGGTTTCTTGAGTATGACACTGAGTTCACAAATCTGCAACAACGGTGCACTGCTATTGTGTCTATATGAACCAAAATATTTGAGGAATGTTTCCAGCAACTTGTGGAATTCATGCGCAAAGAATTAAGACAATTCCAGAGGATACAAACTGGTGCTAGCAAAGTAAAAGAATGGGCCCAGTGAGTGTAATATTTTCTAGTTTGCTGTGTTTTATTATATTCCTATTGTGTGAGAATTGCCGAAATTAAACCATGCAATTGCAAAAGTGCAGAGAATACCATTTAAATTAATCTTTTGCAGTGCATCACCTATGCACTACATCCTAGTTGACACATTTTAGTATTTAGAAGAGTGATGCTAAATTGCAACAACTGAACTATCTACAAAAATGTCTTGGTGTGATCAAAGGGTGATTTGGGCTTCTTTTTGCAGCCATGAGACCTAGGCATCTTACCGTCATTGAGTCGACCATGATGACTGAAATGCTGTGGCAAGCTCTTAAGAGTGCTGTGTATAAATGAATACCTGAAGTGAAGCAACATTGTAAAGAAGAGCGGGCCAGAACGCTTCTACAATGATGCAAGAGACAGATAAAGTCATACAATGCTACATACAAGCTACTGAATCATTGGGTGTATTTACTTTTGTAAATGACTATGTTAAAATTTTGACCCAGTTGTTGCAATAGATGGAAACTTTAAAGATCACTTAAGTTATCACTTTTTATACAAAGTATATAATTAAAAAAAATTCAATAACTGTGCAGCTAACTGTTAAAATACAAGCTGAGATCTTTCACTAGATTAATGGAAACTTGCAAGTTCAACACTGCACTGGCTAGAGTTACACTTTCACAGTGGCTGAAAGTAACAGAATCTGATGCCATTGCTTTTTACTGTTACATCCCCAAAAATCCCAGCAGTGCTGGAGCCATGCATAATACATAAAACAATAATTATCGTAATGTGTAGCATTATGGTATGTATGGTAGTTTAGTTGACAGATAATGAATGTTACAACAAGAGTTGATTTTACTCATCTTTTATTGCAAAAATATAGATTTGATAACACACTACAAAAACATCAACACAAACATAATACATGACAGTCAAAAACAAACCAATAGCACATCAATAGCTGAGTATTTTTACTGTGCTTTCAATGAATCACAATGAAGTTGTTACTCAGTTGCTTAAAACTGTATGTGTGAACTGATAAAATAATTACCTTTGAGCTGGGAAAAATCAATTAATCACATAGTTGTTTCATACACTTTGTGAAAGCTGCACATATTCACTAAGATCAGATGTGTGATAATCAAATAAATGTACCTATTTTCCACTTCCTGAGAAGTTAACAATACAAATGCAAGTGGACAGGGCCATTAGTAACACAAGTATTTGTCCCACTGCAAATATACACTTGAAAAATTACTTTAAACAAACTGTTTTCTCAAAAAAATGTTACTCATAGGCAAATACTGTGGTCTCCAATTACAATACTAAAATTTTCAACCCACAGTAGCCTTTAAGAGACATTTTTCCCCATCAGTGTTGTTTTCTATATGGCACAAAATACTACAAATCCTATACACTTCATCAGCTGTTGCTATGACAAATTTGCCCACTAAAGAGCCGGAATAAGTTCAAGCTTATTCCAAACATCGCTTGAACCAAAAATAAGTTGTACACAGTGTCTGACTTAATTTGCACAGCTGCTCCAAAGTATAAGAAATGCTGAAATTGCTAATCAAAAATAGCAGTAGTAGTAATGGAAGAATGTTAGAACCTTGGGACTACTAAACCTGTATTTTCTAAATGTTCACTTTTGAAAAAAAATAAAAATTCAGTTAGTGCAATCTTTTGTTGTTACATTCCCATGCATTTGTGTATGCAAAAAATTTTTTTTGCAAATAATGTCAGGTATCACATATTGCTTTTGGGCATTTCATAGAATCCAGTCAAACTGGTATCTATTGGTTTATGCAGTGCTATTAACTTGGAATAAATTCCAACAAACTGTCATGTACACAAGTGCAAGAACTTCTAATGGACATTTCTGTGTGGGTCAACATGACTAACTTAGATGACCTCTTCTGGAACTCAAACAACAAAGTTGTCAATTCAGGTGTAAGACCATAAGACCAGTTGTCTTATGTCATTTGACACCACAAATTTGGCTCCTGCATAAACGCTGCGTGGCTGATGGGAGTTTCAGCTGACAGTCATTGAAGAGTAAAAACCATATAAATCTTTAGTATTTGCTGGTTTGTTGTGCTTTCTTTTTTCCTGGCTAAATGTGAATAACAAAAGATAAAGTCGCGCCATAGGCAGAAATCATTTGAACTGATGATTTAATATTTAGCAGGGCAATGTCTATATTTAGCTTGTATATTCATTGTTGTTTGCAATCAACAAATCAATACTGGTTTTCACACTTTTGGAAATAACAGTGGTGATGCTGAAATGCCACCAAGACCAAGAAAATATGCCTGGCTGAGGTCCTGAGATCAAGGTAGCGCTATTGACCTCTTGTTAAAAAGCCATTAATTTACTTTCATTCTAAAAGATGCCTATCAAACCCTGTGTTTAAATCATGAGGGTGTATTGTTGTGCCATACACAAGAAAATGGTGCTCTACATCAATGATGTTGTATACCTTTGATTTGTATAACAAATATTATCAATTTTTTGTGCTTAACTGTAAAGATTTACACCATAGGGAGCAATGGGAATATGGAGTAATATAATCAGGGAACACAGTAATTATAATAATTATATAGTAAATAATAAGAATAAATTTACTGACAGTAAGAAGTCAGTCACCTATTGATATTTTAGTCAAACAAAAGAGCAAAAGATTTCTCATAAAGTGCAAATTAAATTAGTTCCAACAAGCATATCATCTGACATTCTTCTTATTGCCTGTGGTCATTGTTGGCAAAAATATATAGAAAGTTGAGGAACAGCTGGGGCATAACATTTTGGCAGGGGAATAAATAACGCTGCTCAAAAGATGAGAGGCACTTATAAGGGTGTTGTATTCACTAATTGTTCATGCCCCGAGCATAGATTTTAGTTTGAAAATTACAGTAAGCTGAAAGGGTAGTTGTAAAAAGCCAATAACATGACAAATGGGAAGGGTCAACACACTGCAAAACCTCAGGAAAAGTAGTATTCATGTGACTGAGGAAGCTTTAATTGATAACTTGCTGGGTCGTAGCACCCAGCACAACTGCTTTTGCTGTACATGCCTTATATTTTACACCATATTACTGATGCATTTCCCTGCTAAACTAAATACCTGCATAGCCAAAATAATCTACATCTGTAGGTGCATGTTTTACTGCCAAAAGTTGCCTGCTTTTAAATGCATAATAATAACAATAAAAAAACATTGCTAAATGCTTACGGTTCCCCAATAATAAAAATGCAACACAGTAACATAGTGTATCAAGGTGCAAGCCAGAGCCACACTTCCAAAGTAATATATGTAGACCAAAGAGGCTATGCAGATATTTATCTTGTAACCAAACTTTCACTCTGTTAGAACAGTATGCCTTTCAGAAACATAATAATGTAAAGTATCAACCTGTGACCATTCTCCACTTACAATCTTTTATGAAAGCAGTCAAGATGTTTGATCCTGACAGCAGGTGGAAAAGCTTAAATGCCATTGCCTAAGAGGGTCTTTACCACCATTAAGGACTTTTTCCTTTAACTCATCTTGAACTCTGAGGGGGGTCCGTGTCTTTCAAAGTGAAAGCATGTTCTTTTTAAAAGTGAAATGCCCCTTTAAAACCTTACATTCTTCTTGTGTGCTTTTCTATACTTTTCATACAGTCAGGTGATAAACACCTCTTTAAAAAACTACCTCTACAATCTCTTTGCATTTCCATCTGTATACCCCAACACTAGCAGTACACTGACCAAGACAAATATAAGCATGTTATCTGCAAAAAGCATAGATATAATGTGACAACATAGCTTCTCCTTAAGTGAACAATGCAGTGAAAAAAAAGGGTCAAGTTTTAGCAATAAAGCACTGAGTAGAAATGTACGTATAACATATCATACCAAAGACAAGTAAAGTAAGGGCTTGATCATTGACATCATTGTATATGTTTAACTCATACAATACACCAGAAAGTCATCAGTCCCCATTCATAACTCTCATCTATTTCTAGTGTCAACAAAGCTTTTCTTGCTGTCTCATTTAGGGCCAGTGAAAATATTTCTAGGTCTTGCACCAAAATAAAACACTATCACCAACAACATAAGATAAATATTTGCTCTTTTTGCATACCCTTCTGGGGACCCTTGTTTGGGGACAGGTGCGCTGGTTGTCCCCACCTGACAACGGCCCAGGGCTATGTAGCAGAAATGCCGATTCGGAATATCTGTCACTATTTACTAATGTGTTCTACTCTGAGATGACTGATCAACATCAATTTGTCCCCATGATGGTAGACAGAAGAACAATGCTCCCTGCTTTAAATATATAATACATTATATACATGAAAGACATGTAGGCAAAGCTGCTCAGTAGTCCAAGAGAGAGTATTATTATGAAACACAAACTGTCTACATAATTTTTGCTTTTTTTTTTTTTAAACAAGTAGAAATAAATAAAGGATAATCAAGTAGATGAATATTGCCTCCTTATTTTCAGCAGTCCTTTTAGAGTGAGGTTTATTGTGGTGTTGCAGACATGCGTGTGAGAGATACTCTGCGGCATGGTGAACTGAACAGATTGCTGAGGGTTTTCTGCGGTACCTGAAGTTTGTTGGTTCTAAGTGAAGGCTCAATGAAGATCTGAGTGCACTCTTGACAGAAGGCTGCATTGGAATCCTTGTAGAAGTTCCCTTAAAATCTGAGTGAATGTTCCATTAGTATACCAGTAAACAGTCTTGTTAGAATCTATGTGAATCTGAGTGGCAGTTCCATTAGTACATGAACAAATGTTCCATCAGGATTGAACGTTCCAGTTGTATTCTACGGGAACCACATCTAAACATGAAGTGAAGTTGTCATATGAAGAAATGATGGATGGATGGGTGGACGTTAATTTAAAATGTCCAGTTCCGGTGTGGAACCTGCCTCAATGTTATTTGGAATCTGAAAGATTTACTCATGACTAAGAAATTATTTATCCTGAATCTCAGTAAAAACTTCTAAACTTTGAAGTGAAGTAATTTCAGTGTTCCATGTGTTGTTTCCCTGCAATCTGAGTGAATATTTCACTAAAATGTGTGTGAATTTTTCAGTTAATAGATTGGTTTTCCATTAAAATATGCATAGTTTTGGAGTAACTATAGGACACCGCTAGGATCTTAATGGAGACTCTTGTACATTATCAGAGCAAAGATGGCAGAAAGCCAGCTGACTAACATACAATCTGTGGCCTCATTCAGAAGCTGGTTTTAAGGACTAGAATGGTTGTATTGTAACATTCTAGCAGTGCTATACATTCAGCCAGAAGAACAGCTCTAGAGACTATGTTTAAGCCTAAGTCCTCATTTCTTGTTTTGTTGTCACTTCAATTTTTTTTTTAGGCTCAGTGCGAACCAATCTTACATTTCAGCATTTTAAAACAACACAGGCTGAATTGTCTACTATTGTATTTCATTGCTTTTCGAAGATAATGAAGTATATGCCACTAAATATGAATATCAATGTTTAAGTTGAATTGTAGCTTCAGTTTTGCACATGGAGATGTGCTAGAGACAGGGAAAAAAAAAAATCCAAAGCACATCAACATGTCAAACCCAGTACTGAAGCTAATGATATTGATAATGGTTCATTATATGTTCGCCCTGCCTGAAAATGGAATTGAATTCTGTGACACCTGATGGAACGGTACTCCTGACGGAGAAAATTGCCAAAGAATAAGCAAGGACTTTTTCAGTTCCATTAGACTCAGCTCACCTGAGACAGGTTGACAATGTTCCCCTCGAGACCCGGTGTATAAACTCACATTTGTGATACAGCCAAAAAGTTATGGTTGCTCTCAGAGTTAGATCTGCTTTCTGTGTTTTAGGTGTTGTTCTGAGAGAATCCAAACAGTTCCAAGAGGATCCCCAAAGTCATATAATTGCCATAATTAAAGTAAAAACCATCACATAAGTTCACTTTATCTCACCATCATTATCCCTCCAAGTAGCACCACTCAGTCCAGTTCAGTTTGGTTTTAGTGCTGCAATATCAAATATCCCCAGTGACGCCAAAGGAAACTCCACAGGAACCAACAAAATGAGGATCCTCCAGTTTAGATCCGTAGAACACTGGGTATCCTTGTCCACAGAAAGTGCTAAGCCACTCTAGGTCCATTACATACTAGGTCCACATATTGTATTTATATGTTTTTGTGTGCATGTATGAGTGTGCATGTGTCTGTGTGTTTGCATTTCATATCATATGTTTATAGTAGAGTTGGTGTTGTTCATATGGACCCTCATCTCCTGAATGCTAGTAATAATTTTTTTTTGATGTCCAGCCAAGTTCACTCCTACTCTTCGCAAATCCCTGAAAAACAGGACACAAACCACAGTAACAAATAAAGCAATGTATGAAAGTTATTAAAAACAAGCCTACATTTTGTGTTACTTACTTAAATTACTTTATTTTTGCTAATTTAGATAACTAGCCTTTCTAATAAGTTAAAGAAATAATCTGCAATATTGTCAAAGGTTCAGGTTTTGCATATACACTGACTAAAGAGTTTACTTTTTTATAATACTGTTACACCAATTTCTCAGTGGTCCCTGAGTTATGGATGATATACCATATATTTCTGTAGTTTCTCTAGTTATAGTTATCTTTATATGAGCTCTCAGTTCTATAAAAAGAAAAAGCCCTTCAGTATTTGTACAGGCTTACAATCTTGTAATATTTGCTTAACAAATTTATTAGACCACTTGTCATAAAAAAAAGAAAATATTTTAAAAATCTGTTAAAAACTTGGAAAAAAAATAAACGTTATATTATTGTTTATTAGGCAAATAAATTGAATTCACATTTTATACCCAAATTTGAGCCAGTACACTAGAATTCTCTAAGAAGTCTGAAATTAATCAAGCATAACATTCAACCACTAAAACTATTTTTTTCTGTTCAGGAATACATGTAAATAGCTATAAATAATAATGTGCTTTACTATTTCTTTCTGTTTTTTTGTAAAACACCAACAATATTAGCATTAAAAATAGCATTTTGATTAAAGAGCTTGCGCATGTTTGTGGATTAACCATTACAGAAACATAAAAAATGAGTTTGGTAATTATCAGTGCTGTGAACATCACATTGGGTGGTGGTCTAATAAATTTGTTAAGCACCAGACCATATCTGGAGTTGCACTGGGATCAATCCTGGACCACAGTGAATGACTGCCTGTTCCTCTTATGTTTTCTGTGTAAGCATAAGTCTGTAGGTAATTGTTTATGCACTATTGGCTTTATACTCGAGTGTAACTAGAGTTATATCACCAAGATGTGTTTCAAGGATCTTGGGCAATTAGATTTTCCTGGAACACACCAATGAACAGACCTAGTCTTTCTTTCTTCTTATAACTTCTAGCAGACTAGGCACAGGAAACGCATAGCTGCTTTCTGCCAATAAAAAAACAAAAAAAAAAAAACAAAACACTGGAAACAAATGGACAGATACACTAGATTCAATCACAATTAGTCACTAAATTAACTCATAAAGAGGCATTCTAACCCCGGAGGTGAACTGATGTACTCTGAGCTGTCCACTTGTGAGTGACTAAATAGACACGTTACCACAGGGTACATATATTAAGAAAAGAGGGACTAAAACTAAACCTACATGCAGGGCTAGACGTCCTAACACTCATGCATGTACATATGCATGTGCATAAGAGTCTTACTCTGATGTCATCTGAGCCACTGTTTCCAGTGAAGAGTAACCACCTTCCATAAACAGTTCAGTGTAACGTCCCATCTTGATGGAGTCGAGCCACTCTCCTACAGTCTGGCTTCGAGTGCTGCAGTTCCCCTCTACACTGGCATGCTCCACTAACAGGTTGGAAACCCTGGACCGTGGATTGGGAAAACATTTAAAGAGAAAGCAAAATTTACTAGTGAGACTTCATAAAGCTAGTTATGCACCATTACACAAAGCTGAAAATGTTGTCCACTCAAAACTCTTTGTCATTCAGCCCACTCTTAATGCTTACAAATAGAGCTTGCTCTCATATCAAACAGAAATGGTCATGCCATTTAACTATATTCTCCACACTATAACTAGAAGAGGAGCGTGGTGTGAAGAAACGGACAAGCCTTGCTGGAGTCATTTAAATCTTGATGCCCGTCATATGTTACTGTATGGCTGTTAGATAAAGTGTTGCTTTATTAAATGTGTTCCCGTGTGTGTGCATGTGCATGTGTTTATGTGGGTGTGAGTATAAAAGCGAGAGGAAAACAAAAGATCTAGCATTATTTCATTATCTCTGCAAAGAAAATAACGTAATGAAGTGTCTGAATAAACGTCTGCTTCACAGCAATTATTGCCATTTCATACCATTATGCACTAATGCATTGCACATACATAGACAGGAAACACTAACTGACTGTTCAAATGTTACAACAATCAAAGGACACCCCACTGAATACATTTCACACTAATGCTTCATTCTAAGAAAATTAAGCCACTTTATTTCTCTGTTCTTTATTGCCAGTACACAGCAGCCAAAGACTAGCTTCATTTTTGCTTTAACTGTGCAGCTATATAGGAGTTCAATAAGACTCTATTTACATTTTATCTGAAAGATGAAGTCTATTAGCTTAGAGAGCTGGGCCTAATTTGCTTAGAAATGAATGTGTTAATGAATACACTTCATTTTCAAGATTCAAAACATGTCCCGAAGCATCACTAAGTGTTTAAAAATGCTTTACATAAAGCTCACATCATTTCTTCTTAACAAAATCATTTTAAAAAAAGTCATCATACTTTAGATTATGTCCCCTTATTAAACATCTACTAATCTGATCTTATGTAATATTATCTAAATCCACAAATGTGTGTGTGTAAAAGCTTTTTATATATGTTTTATTTGCACTGAAAAGTGCAGTGTGACTTCTTACCTGTGTGAGGAGTTGACAAGCTTTTTTAACGAGCTGGGGTTGCGAATGAATTTGTCTAGCAGGCAAACAATCTCATCAAACTTGGGACGGTTGCTGCGTTCTCGCTGCCAGCAGTCCATCATAAGATGATACAGGGCCTCAGGACAGTCCATGGGACCTGGCAACCTATAACTCTCCTCCACTGCTTTTATTACCTTCAGTTAGAGAAATGGAGAAGACCAGGCAGGGGTTAGTTTTATGATATTATATGATATGAGGGTAAAATATAGTAGGACACACCAAATAATATGCTAACAAAATGTTTTCTTCAATTTGCCAAAAGTGAAAAGAAGAGTGAGAGAGTACAGATCAATTAATACTGCAAACATAAATTGAACATTTAAATGGGTGAGGGCATCAAAGACTCTTTTACACTTCGAGATGAAGTTCAAACCATCTAAGCACAGTTGTCATGCAGTATAGCCAATCAGCCAACAGAAAAGAAGAATGCTTTGGCAGCAACCAAATCTTGTTTGCCACCTAGAGTGATTTTCAGACCACTCTGCCATTGTTGGCTGTTTCACTGATTGGCAAGAAGATGAATGCAGAAGGACAGTTTTGTGTAGTGGTGTGAGCTCAACTATCTGGAGCTGAACATCACAAAGACCAAGGAACTGATTGTGGAAATTAGGAAGCAAGTTCTTCCTCCCTCCCCTGTTATCACCAAGGGAACAGATGTTAAGGTGGTTGATGAATATAGATACCTTGGAGCACACATAGACAGGAAACTGGCCAGAGTTGCCTGTACCTACTGAGGAAGCCCAGATCATTCAATGTCTGTAGGACCATGCTGTCTATGTTTTATCATTCCATGGTGGCAAGTTTTCTATGCTGCAGTGTGCTGGAGCAGCAGGATGATGCTGAAGAAACTCCTCAGCATTATGGACAATCCATCCCATCCCATACATGCCTCTCTGATTTGTCACCGCAGCACATACAGGAAAAGGCTCATTCCCCCAAGATTCAGGACTGACCGCTACAGGAGATCCTATCTACCTGTGGCTATTAGACCATATAAGTCCTCTCCATTCTGACATTTGAAACAGTTTAACAATCTACACATGCACATCAACCTTCTATAACACCATACCCTGACACTATTTCATTTCTTCTTCACCAGATGGGAAAATGGTTATTACTACAATAGTATCACTTGCAATTTATTCTTTGTTATCACTTACCACATTTGCCAGTAGCATTAATATTGCAATCAATACTGTGCCACTTTCTGCCTATTTGCACTACAGTACATGCTAAAACACATTTATGTTTATATTTCATACTTTTGTTCTTGCATCTTGCTTTTTTCTTAGTAATGAAGCTTTATTTTCTTGTTTTAAATTATATTTTTGCTCTCTGTGACTCTACACACAGCTTTTCTGTTATATAACATTAATACTGATTAATGTTATAAAATAACTATTAACAAGTCTATTCACAATTTTATTCAAAAGATCAAAATATATATTGAGGGATATGTAGAGGGTACACCATGTTTGGTTTATCCTGCAATATTTTTTTAAAGGCAGAACCATGACGAACTCCGGCAAGGTAAGATTACTTTCAAATTGAGTTCTCCTGAGCAAGATCCTGAATTTTGATACTTGCTTGAGGGATGTGACTGCTCTCTACCTGACCTTATACTCAAATGCCCATGAAGTTAGCACCCCAACACCAATGCCCTGTGAGAATTGAGCAAAGTAACGCAACATAAAAAGCAATATTTGTTTATTTCACGTGCCTCATAGCCCCATTAATCATTTCTGCAAGTAAGAGGATGCAGTACTGAATCACAGAAATGTTTTGGTGGGGGAAATTGAATTGGATGAATAATAAATAAACCCTAGCTCCCTCTGTTAGACCCTGCAGTGGAAAGCAGGCTGCAGTTTTCAGCCTAGTTCTGCCAGCGCAAGACACTACAGGGAATTGATTTGTTGAGTTTATGACAGCCTTTACTTGTGTCAAATTCACACAAAAGACAGATGTGATAGCAATCCAATAGACTTGCATGCATTAAAGTGCATGCATATGTACTCTTGCACTCAAGCATAAGAGAGAAGCACAGCAGCAAATCACTGCATGCTGAGGGGGTAGAAAAACTGACTGGCAGGGAGGGAAGATCAGAGAAAGGGAATGAGAGACTGAAGTAGGAGAAAGAAAGAGAGGGCGGACAAGATGCAAAAAGGAGTGCATTTTGTAGAGACAAAAAAGGGGGCAAGAGAAAGAAGTGAGAAGGAAAAGGAGACAGTGGGAAACAGAAGGTGATAGCTGAGAGAAAGCGAGTGTGAGAGCCTGCACTTTCTTGTGCAGATCAGAGAAAATCCAGCATAACGCTTTCAATTAAACATCAAACGTCTTCTCCTCTCCTCTTCTCTCCTTCTCATCCTCCTCTTCTCTCCTCCCCCTCTCTAGATTCAAGACAGACAGCCTAACAACCAAAAGGAGGGTGGAGTCTGAAGTAGGAGTTGGAGAGGTCACTGGAGGGCTGTGCGTGCATATGTTGCCTGTGTGACTGGGTGGGTGGGAAGTGGTTGCATGTGTGTGTGGTGATGAATCAAATAGTGCAACCTCACTCATTACCATCTGATAGGATTGCAACTATACATTCCAGCAAATGCTGCATGCATTACTCAAAAGGTTAAAGCAAACATACTGCTTGTACTAAAACTTTCCATTCAAATGTCTCATCAAACTTACGTCTTGATTGGACATCTCCCAGTAGGGCCTCTCGCCGTATGACATCACTTCCCACATGACAATCCCATAGCTCCACACATCACTAGCTGAGGTGAACTTCCTGTATGCAATTGCTTCTGGAGCCGTCCAGCGAATGGGGATCTTCCCGCCCTGTAACAAAATGCAATATTTACCAGATGATCCAAAGACCTCGGTGGATTTAAAGGAAACTGGGCTTAGAAAATATAACCTAAAATTTTCATGTGTTGTGCTGCTTAAGTATGAAGAATTTGGATATCTTCACATAAATAAATAACCCAGAGCTGCACCAGTAAATACAGCTGCCATCATTCAAAATTTTCATCTTTTGTGTCATGAAGATGGAAACCAAGAACAGGCCTTAATTGAGACACTTCTTCTGCATGAGGTCCAATCCAAATTTCCACTAATGGATACCAATTTAGGAACACATTCACGATATGGAGTTTCACTTTTTTCTACGAAATCCCTATCTTAACTGTCGGGGGCCCTGTGATTCCTCTATTTTTTACTCATCTTCATTATCATGCTTTCATTGCAATGGTAAAAAAAAATAAAAGTTCACAGAAAGACTGCTGAGTTCCAGAGGAAAGTGTGTTTTCAGCTGATGAGTAGTGAAATTAGCTTGATGCAGTATTGATGAACACAGCAGCAGGATATCTCGAGCTCTGATTATTTGAAGGGTGTGAATTATGTTATTCTCACTGCTCTGTCAGGGAAGGAGAGTCAGACCATGATAGAGAGAGAAAGAGCAAGAAGAGATGTAGCCTGACAGTGAGAGGTGAGTGACAGGATATTTGGCACTAAGGCGGCAAGACTCACTGCTAATTGAGTGTTGCAGAGACTGAGCTGAGTACTAATTGGACCTCCTCCAGCAGGAAGCTGGCCGTCTCTGGCTGACAGAACGCCACTCAGCCTGGGATATACAACTCAGTTTAAGGCCTGCTCTGTCGTCTGTATGTGTGTGCGTGTCAGTGAAAGTGTCTAGGAGTGTATTTCATGGCAAGACTGTTCTGTGTCATAGTTTTTCACTTAATGCAAAGTTTAAGAAGGCACATTCATGCCCAGACACACCAAATATTAAATGTAAATGTCTTCAAAGATAACACTGCGTCACCTTTTGTTCTAACAACCATGTTGAGACAGTTAGCTGATTGCTGATTAACTAATGAATGAATTAATTAAGATATGCAGCCTTGCCCGTGTGGTATATGCAGCTTCTGGATCATCTTCCAGGACTCGGGACAGACCAAAATCAGACACTTTACACACAAGGTTACTGTTGACCAGGATATTACGAGCCGCTAGATCACGGTGGACATAGCCCATGTCAGACAGGTATCTGCATTTGTTAACACAAAGGAAAGAAGGATTAAGCACAAACACTGCATATTAATGTGTTCAATAACACAATGTGTTTCCTGGGATTATCTGTACCTCATGCCAGATGCGATGCCACGCAGCATACCAACCAGCTGGATTACAGTAAACTGGCCATCATTTTTCTATGCAGAAAGAAGTAACAAATGGAGAAAGACATTCTTAATGATTTGTTTTGTTATCTTTATTTAGACTAAACATAGTAGAAATAAATATAGTCTATAAGGATGACAAAAAATACAGAAGAAACAATTTTAAGTGACAACAGTTTCCAGGAAATCATTCATGCAGAAATCAGTTCTGTAGAATAGCTAGGTTTGTGTTTCTCTCTAGTGTCTGCATAGTGTAACTCTATATATATGCACCAATGATTAATAATAATTGAAAAAAATACAAAAACATTTGGCTAGATGTGCACACCTTTTTTACAGAAATCCCAGGGGAATGACATGTAGCAAATGGTACTCAGGCAGGATATTAAAAGGGGGATTCACTTCTCAGGGCTTACGTATCCATGTTGTATTGACTCTTACCACCCAACTGCTGGACAACGCTGTATATGTTGTGTTGGTTTTAAGGTGTGTAAGCCTGCAGACCTGGTGCAGTTACAAGATAATATAAATAAAGAACTGGAAGAGACAACTTTTCAAGTTCTCCCTCTTAGCTTTTCTCAATGACTGCTGGTGCCACTGTTGCCAAGACTGGGACTGCTTTCTGTTTTTCTCAGAAATCTAACAACTACCAACAACACAGGTTGTGGATAGTGGAGCAGGAGGAAAGATTAAAAGAAACCGTGTGACTTTGTTTATTCATTCAGTCTATAATAGAAACATGAAAGCTGAAATACATTTTCCAGTGTTAGTTGGGCTGTTGTTTATGTATTCATATAAAATAAAACAGCATAGGAGAGAAACCTAAAGGATGCCGTTTAGCAGCCACAGCACCATTGATCACCACAAATTTGATTAGTCTAATGTGTAGCCAAGTCAGCAAGACAAGTCAGCTTGTCTAGCTTTAACTCTCTAGTTTTATGTGAGAATTATGGGGCATATACACATGCACTTTACATTATACAAATATACATTTGTAAGTATAGCTCTGGTGATGGCCATTTCCTCCTTTGAGTGTCAGTGATGGTCATTCAATCAACTATGCACCTCAAGTCATACCTCCTACTCTATGAACTGACCTAAAGCATTAATAATTCGACTAATCCTGCCCACAGTTCAGTGTCACCCTGCTGCCCTGAATCACATCATGTTTTATGAAATTAGTGTCTCCTGTACAGACACGTGTCTCCCCAAGCAATTCATCTTTCCCCTTCCTCACTGCGAGGCCTGGCTTAACCTTTCTGTTCCTCTTCTAATCTGAATAGAAGAATGATACTAATTAGGTTGTTCCAAATGCAAGAAAAATGAAGCAGGTTTTGCCAAACAAAGAATTAATTCAAGCAACAGTGCTGACTGACCATCATTTAGCACCAGCATGCCTGACCGGCATGACTGATTTTCATTTTGCAGATCAGAGTTTGCATCCTGTCACAAACCAACAATAATGACAATCATAAACACAATCTGTTCTTAACCTCAAGTTAAGTTAAGCTAAAGCATATAAATTATCCTCAATAATGAGGCTAATTTTGAGAACAGCGTTACAGTGTCTACTTTTATCTCTTAGTTTTCTCCCAATGACAGCTCTCATTGTTAGTTTAAGCTTCTGTTCCCTCCAATCCAAATGTAAACTATCAACATTCCCCTCATCCACACTTCACACTTTGACAGCAGACAAGCAGCTCACAATTTCAACAAATAATTTTTTTCTATCCACCTGCAGCAGAACATCCCACTTACATGTGAAATGAGATGTTAAGCCAAAGATGTGAGTTAGCAGCCTCATAGTGCATTGTTCATAGCTGTGACAGCTAATCCAGGACCCAGTCCAGCCCCTGGTTTTCGAATAGCTGTGTCATTTATACCGGCCTCAGTACACCAGCCATCCATGTAATTACTTCCAAGGGTTTTCTGTGCTGCACTGTCTGCTGGTGGCCCATCTTCTCTGCTTCCATTTTGCCATTCAGGTTTATTCCCCATGACACACAGGACAGTCATATCAGCAGTTTTCACTCACCACAGCCCCACAACACACACTTATCTGTATTTCGTCTCACAGCATCCCCCTTTTCCAAACAGTCAGAATGAGCTCATTCTCTTCAGATGAGGTTTCTGATTGTTCCTGTCTACAGTGCCTTTCAAGCAAACCTACACCTCAAAGCAAGAGCATTTTACTCTCGTTTTCCCTCAAATCTTATTTTAAATACAACTTAGCCATCTTTCCACTGTAGTGCTAAATCCAGATTGAATCTTATTTCTTTCATCTCTTCATTAACAAGAGACTTGAAGAAATTTACAATTTTCTCATGCAGGGATTCGACTTGCCCGCCACCTGAGTATTCGACTGTTAAGTGCTCTGAAGTGGGATTGTTTATTTCAGACATTTGCCAGCCTGCCTCTTCATTAAAATCCACATTCCACCCTCAATGAAGGCAGCACTTTCATTTACACAGGAAAGACATTATTCCAATTCTGACAGCTTAGGTGCCTTTATATATTCTGGTGAGGTGATCTGTGTCACAGTCAAGGTGAGGGAACATTTCAATATTTAAATGTGCCTTAAATCGGCACCATGAATATGCACTCTACAGAATCTCTTATTATTCACTACTATTTAGGGTATCTCTACATTTTATCTTCCTTAGTAGGAAATATTACTCTCATATCCTGAACACACAACTAAGTACTTCTGTTTTCTGCTTAAAATCTGTTACAAAACCTGCTTTGAATGCACCACTGTCAGCCCAATGTGGCATAATCAGCAAGTAGTGTCTCTGCACCACTGTCTGTTTCCAACATCTTTCAGTCTATTGAGACGTTTCAGACAACACTGAAATTAAGCGGAGTTAATTTCTTGTTAATGAAGCTAACAATTCTACTTAAAAAACTGTCAGATGATTTTGGAGAATCAGAGGTGGTTTGTACTTGTGTTCCTCTTGCTCTCTCTTCCTCCTCTGTCTCATCCTTGTTCCCTCAGACCCTTCTCCTATATAGCCGTGTCACTTCCTGTCCTACCTTGAGAAAAGTGTCCAATGAGCCATTCTCCATGTATTCTGTGATGATCATCACTGGCTTGCCTGAGAAGCAAATTACAGAAAAAGAAAAAATACACTTCATTGAAAAATCAACAAAATGATGTATGTTAACAAGCAAAGATTCTGAAATCATAGCTTTGATATTAGTAAATTGCACAGTGCAGAACTTTGCCAACAACTTTGCTTAAAAATGACTAATTATTATTTCTTACTTAAACTAATCAATCCTCTGACTAAATGGACCATGTTCGGTGTACTCTTGCCAAAATTCAAGTTGAGATGTAAACTGTTCTTCACATAAGACTCTGAAAAATGAGAACCACCCATAACAGCAATTCATCAGCTAGATTAACACCTCTTTACATAAAGCAAAAAATAAATATGATAATCTTTCATAAAACAGACCATTGGTTTAAAATGAATTTGTTAGCTTTATATAATATAATATATTTAATAAAAAGGAAACCTCTATTGAACCTGTTAAACTATTGGACTGATGAAGTATAATTAGGTCAAGTTTAAAATGACATGGCAATGCTTGAGATTCCTGAAATATGTACAACAATTGTTGTGAGCTTTAACTACAGTGTGACATGCAATACTGTATGTACTAGATCCTACAAGATGTAGTTTCACACCAAACACAGTGCGTTAAATATGAATAGGGATATACGTGCCGATACTCACTCTTGGTAACCACACCCTCTAGACGGATGATATTTGGGTGGTTAAACTGGCCCATGATTGACGCCTCCCAAAGAAAGTCACGTCTCTGCTGCTCTGTGTAGCCTGCTTTCAAGGTCTTAATGGCAACCTGGATCTCTCTTTTCCCAGGCAGCCTTAGCGGTCCACTGCACACTTCTCCAAATTCCCCTGAGGAAAAAAAGGTAGACCTTAAATGTGGCATCAACATTTCAGCTAAACCTGACCTGCAGAAAAAAACATATTATGAATTATATTATGGTAAATTATCCTTGAATAGATAGCTTTACTTTAAGGAAACCTGAAAGTTTGTGATGCTCAAGCTAGCTTTGCCCTACACACTTTGCTCCTACAGGCTGTATTCTTTACTTTATGGGATCAATCTTAAAATACAGTGTTTCACTTCTGTATAGCCAAAGCGCTTGAAGCTAATAAATTTTGTAAGTCAACATTTTCATCAGCGCAAACATTTATGGCTATGCAAATTGTCATTTTTAGCACACTGTTAACTGACAGTATAAGCATGTGTGTGCATACACAAGGAAACTTATGCAATTATGAATGTGACAGGTTTATGAAGGTTGTAGAAAATATGACACACTGCTGTAGTGGTAATGAGAAAATGGTTAAATTCTACACAGCAACAAAGAATTAGGCTTGAGTCATTTTGTTATTACCCCACTCTGTGTGTTTTAATAAGGTATTTTTGACGTTAAGCTGTTTCAGGACAGTGACTAAACAGGTTTACTTTAGTGGTTCAGAATTAAGGATAATATATTCTGGGATTTATTTTTCTATGCAGCCTCAAACTGATGCCTCAAATAAGAAACAGTGGATCTCTCTCTCTCTCACACACACACACACACACACACACACACACACACACACACACACACACACACACACACACACACAGATACTAGTTTTTACCCACCAGCACCAATGATCCTTTCAATGGAGATGTATGAGACATCAATCTCCTGGGCAAATTCATGCACTGCCTGGTTTGGATCTTCATAGGTGAGAGGATCAATATATGTACGTACCCCTGGGAATTTTACTGCAGAAGCACACATATGGCAACATTTCCATTTAAGTACAATAAAAGCATACGTCTACATCAACAAAACTACATATAATAATTAATCCCAAAAGAAAACATCCTTTTAAACATCCTTTCAATTTGGTGTATAGATAATAAGCACAAATGTTAAACATTTAATGTCACTACCCAAACAATATGACAATATCCCACACATATTGGCACATGGTATTATTTTCTTGATTACTCCAGAGCTGATGTACCAGTCACAGTTGGCTTTGAATCCAACAGATGGATAGAGGGTATGATGCCAAAAATTGTGGACAAATATATTAAGCTGTCACAGCCTATAAGTCGTCATAGCTTTATGTGTTGTCTGCCAACTATGTGTGTTCTGGTATCTATGGGCCAGGTTTATGGCAGCACCATTCAGTGAATAGTTACTGTATCAAAACATTATCATCTTCACTTATAATACACATGCCAAGGGAGCTGAACAAAGTCACACAGACATGACCGCTGTGTGAACTCTGTACTGCACAAGTACTGTAAACTTTGGATGAACTTAATCCCACATACATACACATATACCAAATGAGTGTGGGCTTTAACTTACTGTGACCATTGTGGAAGTGCATCTTTTCCTCTTCAGGATCCTGCTTTGCTTTGCTGTAGCCACACCGCCTGAGGAAGAAGTGATCCAAACACATTAATGTCAATGTCATGTCAAAGTGATGTTAAATACAAACATGTAAGGACACTGACTAAGCATCCTTGTCAAATTACACTTGTCTCAATGACAGACGCACTAAAAATCTGTGGGGATATTTCACGAAAAAGGATATTTATTTTCAAATAATGCAATTATTTGAACATTTAAGGTAGACCGAACAAATTCCAGCACTAACGCAGATTGACAAATGGACACAAAAGAGAAATTATTCCTGCGGTTTCAGCTCAAAGTGGTATCATTTAGCAACCGTTTCACATCTCTTTCCAAATATGTATTTTCCTTTTCTATTACAAAGTACAAAAAAAGATAGAAAATTATTTGAAAAATGAATCACACAGAATGGCCCACACAAAGAAGGAGCAAACCCTGTTCCCCTACGAATCTAAGTGCAAAATAAGCTTTATATTTTCTCACTGAATCTGCTAAACCATCTTTCAGGGTGCTGCTGAAAATGCAGAAAAGATGTCAGCAAAGGACTGCAGTTTTCACGTAATATCAATAACCAAGTAAGCCCTTCTCGACACATCAACTCTGACTTTTGCTACACACAAAAACAGTTCTGTCACTTTTCGTGAAAGGCCATATTAAAAATAGAATTTTTGAAGTCAAAAGGCTTATGTTTTTGTCTATATCATATCCTTTTCCATTATGTCTGCATAATCCTGATGGATAAAACTAGTATTCATTTGCTTGTTTGGATGTTTGTGCTTAAAACGCTTCTATGTGTCAATATTTTTACAACTGGCGTCAGAGGTAATCACAGATAACCCAGATTAAACAAATGGAATGATTTTAAAGTTGATCCTATATGTAAACACAAAAACACACCGTGCAACAAACAGACAAGAGTATCTAATTAAAATACCCGCAATGTAAATTTACTTTAATTATTTGTCCAACTAGAGATGAGCAAATATTTCCAACAGTAGAATTTTTCCTATCTTATAGTTCTTGAAGACAGATGAACACAATAACACACAAACACACACACAGAGGGGTCACGTCCAAGTCTTTCCCATCAGAGCTCTCTGTAGGGCAACCAGGCTTGGCTAGAGGGGTTTGCATGGGCAGCTGGAGAGGGTTGACTGTGTGCGTGTGTGTCTGTGTGCGTGTGTGTTTTGTGTGTCTGCCTGGAGGGTGTTTAGTTTGCTGGATTTGTTGAGTCAAGGGGTTTGATCATGCCCTCCAACTTTATGCATGTGTTCATGAGTGTGTGTGTGTGTGCATACAGTACATGTGTGTTAACCCATTCATACACCAATGCGTATGGGCCAGGGTCTGCACATGTGTTCTGTGCATGCGTGTGTAGTCTGGAGAGTCATGTATGAGTGGGTGTGTGGGGGATGCATTGGTGAGAGGGGGTTGTGGTGCTTGTGCCCTAAATCCATCACTGGAAAATTTGGCATTATTCCATCTCTCCTCCCCCACACACAAAACCCCGGAATGATCCTCAATCCTCATCCCTGTTCGGCTAAACCAGAAATCACCTCTGTATCTTTCTGACTTGCTTCTGAATCCTTTAACATCACCAATGAACTAAATTTATGTTCAAAATGAAATAAACTGTTTAAAATTGTACATTCACCAAAACCTGTGATAAAATGTGAGCGGAAAAAAAACCCATCCATGGACAGATGGATGTAATTTCATTTTTTTTTTTATAAAACATTAAAATATAATAGAGATACTGAAATTGAAGAAACAGGGGAATATAAGAGTTCTGATGATTTTTACTCTAGCTTTGACTATTCTCTACTGTATATTATCATTATGTCTGCATGTGTGTCATTGTTGTGTCTGCAATTTTGTATCTGCATGTGGAGAAGGTTCTTTTTCACAATTATAAGATTTACTGCCTTTACTGATGAAGCAAATGTCATATGAACATGGGAGCACACAAATATAAGAGATGTCGACCGAAAAATGGTAAATACTGATGAGCAAGGTTGTGCTACCAGATGTGAGGAAAATCAACTCATATGAATCCAGCCTGCGGTTATAACCTAAAAAGCAACCCTTAATCCTGACCTATCACAAAAGTCTGACTTCCAGCTATGTGTCTAATCCCATAATGCTGCTCAACCACAGAGAAATATCTGGGACAGAAATTAGATTTGAAATTTGCAATTTCTGCTAGTCAGCAAAAGGTCAAAGATGGATAAAGTGATGATGGACCATTATTAAGCTACAATATTGTACACAAACAGAGAAAATTATACAAAAAAAAAAGTAAAGGGCTTTGACCTTATTTTTTCTTTCCTCTTTCATTGAGCACTTCAGGTTATTAAACTTCACTTTCATAGTCCAGTAACAACATATTTAACTTGACCATGAAAGGAGTGATGCTGCATCCACGCATCAACACCTTCTATTAACTCACATCATACAATCAACATCAAGTGTGACAGCTCATGCTCCCTCTATTTGCTTACTGCTGGTCCAGTAATTCTTCTTCTTCCATCTAGGGGTCGCCACAGCGGATCATCTGCCTTCAATTCACCATGTCCGTTGCGTCCTCCTGTGTCACAGGAACTCTCTACATGTCCTCCTTCACTATATTCATAAACCTTCTCTGTGGTCTTCCTCTGTTTCTCCCACCCAGCACCTCCATATTCAGCATCCTTTGCTCAGCATATCCATTATCTTTCCTCTGCACATGTCCAAACCATTTCAGCCTTGTTTCTCTAACTTTGTCTCCAAACCACTCAACCTGAGCTGTGCCTTTGATATATTCATTTCTAATTCTGTCCCTCCCGGTCATTCCCCCCCCCAAAAGAATTGAATTTCATATTTCCAGTAACTGGAACTTTACTAAAAGTAACACATTTAGTTGTTTTGTATCCCATTAGCTTTGGATAGTCATCTGCATGTGTGGTCATACGCTTGGACTTGCATGTGCATACAGTTTAAAAAATACATTATATTTTGAGCTTGCATTTATTTTCTGCAGGTATCTATTTATGCCTTACCGTCCGCTGAGCAGGAATCCAGCAACGACTGCCAGCAGGACTAGAGCCAGCGTGATGGCCACCGCTACTATCGAAGCTTGAGCACGCTCACTAGTAGCAGTTACTGCCAAAGAAAAGACATGGGATTACACACAGTACACACACACAAAACCACACCTGGCATCTGTTGTTGATACAGCCCCAAAACACAGGTGGGAGTTGTGTACAAGTTAAACTTTATTGTATTGCCATTCTCTCTTTCTCTTTGGTGTACTCACAGTAAGGGCTGGTCTGGAATTCAAAGCGTCGGCTAAATGCACCATAGCCTGCTGAGGTCCTGGCTCGTACCTGTAATGCATCATATCATTTATACGCTATAGTTGACTTTAATTTGCTTGGAATTGCTTGATCTTAGCCAATACTGAAGCACGTTTTGTCATTCTTGCATATTTAAATATTCTTTCTTCCCTTTTGTCATGTCTGTTCCATTATCAGTCCCTTAGTTTTTCACACTGGTTTCTGACCTGGAAGATGTACGCTGAAGAGGGCTTCAGGCCTTCCACCACCATTTCAGTGTCCTTGGATTTTATTATGGTGTAACTGGAGTCCTGTTCCTTTAGTTGAAGAAAGAGTTAGTCAGTCTAATTTATTCATGTGTTCCACTAACATTTTTGTGGCCAGAGAGGTTTTTTTTAATTTATTTTTTTTAACCAATTTTCATACGAGTGCCTCTTCTGTGAATGCATTTAGATTATTGCCTATTCCTCTGCACATTGCTATGCTCAAACTACCTGTGGTGTATGCACGCATGAGTGTGTCTAAATGCCTGTGTGTAAGGATCACTTTTCCAACTGTAACCACATCAGGTTTTAACACAGCTAAATGCCCCCTCCATTAGTCAGATGCCATTAGCTAACCACTGACCACAAACCCTGCCCTGCTCTCCAATATACCTTTATTGTGACCTTAGAAAAGAAGACATCAGAGGATTACAAAGAGAAAAAAGGAAGGGCACAGGAACAATGATCTGTGTAGAAGCATCAAATTGCGGTCCCTACTTAAGTCCAACTTAACAAAAAAGAAAAAAGAAAGGCTATTATGCTGTTACAGACTTTTAAAGTAAAGGTTTTCTCAATGGACCTGGTTTAAAATGCACCTTCAGTAAGAAACACGCATCTGTAAATATGTGTTATACAGGGCAAAAGGGAAGTGCTACTAGAGGTTGTTTATGCATTGCTAATTTCTCAAATGCATGTAAATAGATATTTTCAGCAGTCTCAAAACAAAGTCCACATTCAGCCAGGTAGCTTTGTTCACTTAGTACTAAGAATATGATCTATGGCTCTGTATTTATCAGAGAAAATAAATTTATATGATGCATATGTCAGATTTTATCTTTCTAGACTGAGGTGAACATGACACATACTGTATAATTAGAACAACCTTTAAAAAGCCTTTTAAGCTTGACACAAAGTCACATTTTCAGTTGCATAGTACATTTAATTTCATAGCACATGTTCAAAACTACATACACACTAAAGACACTAAACTGGCACAAGGGTGCTTTTAAAAGTAATACTTCTACTTTACTGTGTTATGAGCTTCAGAAAAGCACTGGGAAAACACAGCTGGCCCAACGGCAGTAGACAAAGGTACACAGCTTTGTAAAAAAGCTTTTTTTTAAAAACATATGTTTTTTTTTCTTACCTTCTCAAAATACTTGATCTCGTACTCTAGGATGATGCCGTTGGGACGATCAGGCTCTGCCCAAGAAAGGGCAATGCTGCTCTTCCCTGTATGACCTTTCCTCACCACACTCACTGGGGACGGTGCTGCAGAAACGAAGATATAAAGAAAATGGTACGGTTTGAAGCGCCAACATAAATAGCAAAATCCAGCAGTTAAATATGATGCAACCCAGTGCACCTCTTATTGCATTTCAGTATTTAGCATTATTAAAATTTAAAAACATTTTAATGAACAGTGACACAAAGGCACAAGATAAAGTGTGCTAATGTTGTAAAATCTGTTGGATACCATCCGCATTCCTAACACATCCTCCTTTGGATGACACCTCATCCTTTGATGTTTACATGCACATAACTAATTTTCATGCTTGCTGTGATAGCTGTAAATCATGAAAAATTTAACTGCAGATTAAACTTTAAAATAAATAAATCACAAAAAAAAAAACTACAGAGGTTTTTGAAGATGGTGATGAGAGGGAGCGGTTTTCCATATAACAACATACACAGTACTGCACATCTATCTTTACTGTCTGGTTATGTTTTCCAAAAATATGATTTTTTCCCCCTTATTTATAGAGTTTCATGCTTGGTTAGGTTATAGGTTGTTTGCCTTTGTCCATAGAGCTTCAGCTCAAACAGTGATATTATTTTTGGTTCCCAAGCAGCTCTTCCTAAGAAGCATGTTTGCAATTTGGCAACAAGGTGCACCTGTGTCTAATTAAACCATCCCTTTATATCTTGCTGCCGAGCATGTGCTGCCAGAGAAGTGTATGGATTCGGCTGTATAACGCTTCACATTTGGCTTTGAGTGTTTAGTGTTCCAAATTTGGCACACTCCAAAGGTTACAACACTGTAAAACTGCTCTAATGTAGCATCAACACAAAAGACAAAATATAGATTTGTCACTTTCATGCAGACTCACAGATATTTGTGTATTTATTTATTTTTTGGCTCTTGCTTACATTTTCATTTATATTTTTTTCTTTATTATTCTTTCATTTATCCTTTCAGTTTTGAAGTGAGCTTTGTTCTGCGAGTTCGCATCAATCGTGAAGCCATCCTGTTGTAACCTGAACTGTTGGTCCATCTCTCAGAGGGACAATTGGAGAGTCTCTGACACATAAAGAGCTTTTAACTAGGCAAAATGCTCCCTCAGGCAACATCCTTATAGCTTGTGCGTGTGTGAATGTGGATGCGTGTGGATGTGCATGTGTGGCTACTGCAAATTCTAAACACCGTTTAGGTTTCAATAGCCTCAGCAGAAGTCCACAGAGAATAAATCATCGCTACAAACACAGTAACCGTATCCTGAGTGGATGGTTGCACAGAAGTGTTATCTGCAATATCTTAAAAGCCTGAAACCAGAGACCAAAACACACACACACACACACACACACACACACACACACACACACACACCCACACGCACTCAATGCTTAAATGGTATAAAGGCTGGATTCAGTGATGAGGGTGAGGGTTTATTTTCCCAGCAGCTTTATGGGTAACAATACACCAAAATCTAAGTTTACACCCTCCCAAAATGGATGCAGTTTTCCATTCTATATTTAATCAAAAGTTTTGAATAGGTGGTGTAGAGATGGCACAGCCCTTTGCACAGGCTTATGATTTTATAGGGTTATATAATAACACTTATGTGATATTTCCAGTGAAAAATGTCTAAATTTTAAGTAAGGATGCAAACAGTTATTTTTTAACATTAATTTATACAAGGAAACAATAAAAAACACTAATTATAAAGCCTAAGTTCATGCCTTTAAATTGTTTATTTTGTCAAAAAAAAAAAGACCTCAATCATAATTCTTAAAAAAATGATTTCTGTTGATTGACACCAACTAAAACTTTAAACATATTCCTGAAAATTATAGCCATTGCTGTTTTAGTTAGTTGGTTAATTACAGGTAACAATACATGCAAGTTCTTTTCACTCTGAGCCATTTCTTCATTTCATGCCAAGTCTGATTACATCTGAAGCATGCCTAAAAACATGAAATGTTGAGGGGTGATCGGAGGCGAACACAGTGATTAAATAGTTTTTGGCCCACTTCGTTCTATCACTTCCTTTTCACCAACTACAAAAAAACCATAGATGCAAAATGTCCGTATACATCCAAAATAGTACTGAGCACTGGCACTACCCAAACAAGTGCTTTTAAACCCAAATGTGCAATTGAGACAGAAGGAGAAGTGATAGAAGAGAGGGAAGGGGTGATACAGGGGAAGGAAAATAAAGTGAAAAAATAGAAGATGAGGAGGAGACATGTTGAAAGAGTGTAGACAGGGACCCAGCAACACTTTCATTTTAACAACAGGGTAAACAGCGTAATGACACTTCTTGGTTTAAACACTTCCACTGCGTGTTATATCTGCTAATGAGCACCTACAGTAAGCCAGTGAAAAAGCAAATGAACATGAACTCCTGGTGGTTTTGCCTGCTGTCTGGTAATGCTCTGTCTGCTATCAGTCATATACTGTGAAATATCTTTTTTTTTCTGTGAAGAGTGAGTTTCAAAAAGGTAAAACCCATTCAGTGGACAATTACAGCTTTCCAGTGCAACAACTCTGGCTTCAAATAAAAGCAACATTATCGCAGTGCTGAACATAAATCTCCCAGACCACTATCTGTCTGCACATCACCAAAATCAATACAGACTTTCAACTATCTTGTTTTTATCTTATAACTACCCTCTCAGAATGGGTGACAGATAGATTGAGAATTAGAGATAGGGGACAGACATGCCTTCTACTAAGGTTGCAAAGTATCTATTTTGCTTGGAAGTTAAACTTTAATCTCTTCTTTTCATGTGATATATTCTATTGGTGCCTTTGCGCCAAGACCATGCCAATTTAATTTAATTTACTCAATTTAATCAATTAAAACATTTTTGCCACATAAATATTCACAAAAATTGCAACAGGAAGAATATTTTAAGTGTGGCTTGCAGATTAATGCATTGACCATACACTAACTTCTGGCCCAAATCTGTTGGTGGTTCCTCGCTCTAGACTGAAAAATAAAGGAGACTGTGAATTTGAGGTTATGGCCCCTAGACTTTGGAATGCACTACCATTACACCTGAGATCTGCAGACTCTACTGAATCTTTTAAAGAGCAGCTCCAGATTTATTTGTACAGGCTTGCCTTTAACTAGTGGTTTGTGTGTGCATTGCTGTGTATTACTGTTTTTCCTTTCATTGTTGTGAAACGCTTTGAGATTTTTATCTAGAAAGGTGCTAAATAGAAAATTTTACTTAAGAAACATTATTTACTTGAGCAGAGATGCTGAATACCAGAGAACGCCTTACTGAACAGCACTCATAATTGGTGAGCAACAAAGAAATCATGTGCAATCTTTACTCACCTACTTCCTGCCTTCATGTGCCCCAGTATGGTCAACTTTGTCCTTACCAACTCCGTTTCCATGATAGTCACTATTTGATATGGTCATTTTTATTCTTCAACACAGCCTGAACTCTCTTAGGTAGCTTTCTTGTAATTTCTTTAAGTAGTCTTCAGGAATAGTTCTCCCGGCTTCTGTCAAGATGAACCCACACTGCTTCAGTAATGTCAAGGTCTGGACTCAGGGTAGGCCAATCCATGACTGATAGTGTGTTCTTCCACCCAGGTATGCTTTTACTGCATTGGCAGTGTGTTTGGGGTCATTGTAATGCTGAAAAATGAAGCCACTGCGAATCAGATGCTTTCCAGATGATACTGCATAGTGGATCAGATGGTACTTTTCTGTGTTCATAATTCCATCAATTTTGACAAGATCCCCAACACCACTGGCTGAAATGCAGCCCCAAATCATTGACAGACCCTCCACCCTATTTTACAGATGGCTGTATACACTCACTGTCATACCTCTCTCCTAACCTCCTCTGCACATATGTGGATAATGATGTGTTACCTTTGACATATTTCATAGATCCAACTAAAGAAATGGAAACAAGCTGTGTGTTTTGCGACAGGCTGCTAGTAATAAAATGCCTAAGCATACAATTTAAAAATAGTTCTCTGCTAAGCTGTCTGTTATGTGTAGACACAACACCCCCTCGAGTTAGATGCCTTTTTATGCTTGAATGAGTCATAGGTCAGTGTTAAGTGGCTTAATAAACAAACAAATTATCACGAAGATGGTCAGAGACAAGGACTGGACTGAAAATGAGTCAAAAAACAGCATCACAGCAAAAGAACATCAGAAAACCTGGGGTGTTCCAAGACTACTGTCTGGCTCCTTGGAAGCAAAATAAAAAGAAATGAGTGGTGGTCCAAGACGTTTGCACCATATCGTATGCCCAACATTAAAGTAAGACAAATGGCTACAGCACCAGGCAGCACATTTTTACCACACACACGCTAATGGATCACAGCACATTTGATTAATAGCCAACAATAGAAACAGTGTATGGGAGAATTTACTGGGCAAGTAGCACCCAGTGTTCCTAAAGCATGAGCACAAAACATGAAATAAAATATTTAAAAACAGAGCTAGCCTAAGAAAAAATATATATATATATAAAACCAGTGTTTATTAATCAAATAAAAAAGCCATTTAAAAGCTTCTTTTGATTGTGTGGAATGAGCAATTCATTAATTGTTGCCACTCAAACCTTCATCAGTTTTATTCACAAGGTCTGAACAAATACAGAACCTGAAATGTAACACCTGGGAAACAAACCTGGGTTGCAGGGATTGTTGTAGGTGGATTTTACTTTTCTTTTCAAAATTACTTTCTACCTCATAATAGCGGATGGTAGCAAGCAACCTTATAAACTGGTGTGGAAGGGAACATCAAAACAGTAAAAAAATATGTGGGTTACCATGATGCACCCGTGCTCTTTGTATTGTTTTAATTTGTACAAGCATTTAATGTCCAGCCTCTGACTTTTCTCTCTTTACTTCTTTCCTCTGCTTATCTTTCCTGCTATGACAGATTCTTGCTATGTCACCTTTTCTTTCCTTATCACAACCTTCCTATCATTTTCCTTCCACATTTTGCCCCCTCTACCGTGTTGTTCTGTCCTTCTTTTTCGTACATCGCTTCTGTCTTTCACCTCTCCTGATCTTCTCTTCCTGACTACCAACACTTTATTATTCAGCAGGGCTTTGCAGGGACACTGTGAAATCACCTATTTCACGGATAAGTTATCGTGTGTGACACTTTTCACACATCAAACAGCAGATCCTGTGACTCTATCTCTCTGTCTGCCTAAGCCTTCTCAGTAGTTTTGTCTTAGCACCTTGCTTTTACCATCAGAAAGCAGAAGCACACTCCAAACCACAGACACACTCAAGCACTGAAGTCTTCACTCGGTAATTACTTCTGTCACTAAAAAGCAGATGGATCAGAGCATGTTAAATTGCTCATTACTATTATTGCCTCAGGATTATCATGAAAATGATTGTTCTGATTAATGTTAGTCACTTGATACACCGCCTTCCAATCAGTGAAGCGCTCACCTTGTTAATTTTATAAGTCGCATTACACAGTGGTTGGTGCATACTGCTACAAAGAGCTAGGGGCTGTATTCCAAAAACATCCTAAGGCTAAAAAGAGCACTTACTCCTAAGGGTGGTGTCACTCCTAACTTTGGGACTCTTTTCATATTCTAAAAGGATTCCCAAGTCATGTTGGTTTTAAAAGCATATCCAAAATTTTAAAGATGGTACAGGTTTTTCAAAATACTCCAAAGTCAATATGATCTACATAAAAGCAGCCAGGGCTGCTGGCAGGAATGCACAGTGTTTTACACAAGTGATGAAGAACAATTACAAAAATGGCTCCATCATCATTATGTTGAGAAACTGGAAAAATACAACTAAAATATGTCAATCAAACTAAAATACACAATTTAGAGCTTAGTTTTGCTTCACAGTGTTTAGCACCACAAACTGTATTAGCCCTGTTATAAACTGTACTAAGCCTGAAACGTGAAATCATTGCCAGAAATGTATCATTATTATTACTATTTAAATTGGAGTGTGTATTGAAGCTTTAGAGCTTTTTTTTTTTAAAAAAAACTGCATATTGTTAGCCTCATCGCATAAAAGCCTAAGTCATGTTTTGGCCAAATTTTTTTATTTGAATCTACAGTGTTAGCAAAATAGAGTTAGGCAATTGTACAATTTATTTAGGATTTTTTAGGAAAAAAAGATCACACTGATGATGTAGAGGTCTCAAGAACTCACAAAAACTTGCAAATCAAATATGATACACTTAGCGTTAAAGGGTAAATGAACAAAGTTGGGTTTTTTTATTAAGTAGATTTTCAGCTAAAACTAAAATTATTAACACAGACCTGCTACTTGTCAATCAAAATTTAAAAAAAGTCTTCAGTCACCCTTCATTTCTTTATATTTTGCTTTCAAGGAGCCAGACTTTATTGTAATATTTTACAGTGTTCTAGAGCAATAGTTTTCAGGTTTTCTGAAGTGATCTTTCAAAAGCAAGAGAATTTTTAAATTAAATTTTAAAATTTTAATCATATTATTCTTAGGGAAGGGAAACAGGAAAGAAAGGCTGAGGTATGCCAAATGTGAAGAACTGTAGTGAAAACCAGTGGCAACAGACCTTATGGAGTCATAAATCCAAATCTGAAATTTCTGGTTCTCATCTTTGTCTTTGTACAGAGGAGATCAGTAGAGCAGTACAACTGTAAGAGTCTACAGCTTCTGTGGAGGCTCTCATTGTTTGGGGCTGCATTTCAGTCAGTGGTGTTGTAGATCTTGTCACTATTGATGGAATTATGAATGCAGAAAATTATCGTCAGATTTTGATCCACCATGCAATACCATATAGAAAGTGTCTGACTGGCAACAGCTTAATTTTTCAGCATGACAATGATTCCAAGCACTCTGCCAATTCAGTAAAAGCTTGCATGTAAGAAATTACAAGAACGCTTGCCTACGAAAGTTCAGACTGTGTTTAAGAGCAGTCATACCAAAAATTGACTTTCAAGCTTGTTGAACTGATTTTGACTTACATACTGTATTTTCGTATAGGTTTGCATACATTTCAATAAATTGCTGCACCTACTTTCTTTTTTCGCAGAAAAATATGAACAAGAGACCTGTTGGCCTATAGAGCTCTGCTGTCAAATGTTTTACTTGTACAATCTGTGATATATTGGAGTGGAAACTACTCTGGCTATAGGTCAACCATCAGGAGCTTTAAATAAATCTTAAGTGGAAAACTTTATACATGGTAAAAAAAAAAACCTTTACTATTATTTAAGATGATCTCATGAGAATATGGCCCCAAGCAGACGTTTACAACATTTAAGCCACATGGCCAATCAGAATAGGATGTTGCTATGTCGGCTCATGAATCTTGTTAATAATTAGCTGACTTGATGAGTAATGCCACTGGTAAAAGGCGTGATGTCTTGCAAGTTTAATTCCTGCCATGTTATTTTTTTTAAATTTTACATAGACTAAGGCATTTAGTCTAACTTCAGATGGCATGACCAGTGAGCATGTCTGTGCTTGTTTATGCTTGTATTAATTAGAGCAGTTAGCCACCATGCTGCTCTCAATACGCTCCTAAGACTGTATCTTCAAGGTGATATTTAAAAAAGAAAAATGCCCTCACTTACAGCCTAGTGTACCACATTCATGCCAAAGTACAGTAGACTTTATTGGTCTGTGACTCTGTCAACCATGTGTAATCTAACATAATCCTTAATCTCCACTTGGTCCAGTGACTGCCTAACTTTAATCCAGCTACAACCGAAATAAACTGAATTTGAGTTGCGTAGTCTGGTGTAATCCACTCAGTGTGCTGACAGCCACAGTGACAACACAGTTAGAGGACTGCCAGTAGTCTCAACTTTTAGACAGCCATCTGCCCCTCTCTTTTTCCTGTCCTCCTAAACACAAACTGTACCTTCCTGATTACTCCTACAACTCCTCCTATTGATACTACTAATAATAACTGCTATTCTTTGACTGCCAATCTGTTGAAATAAATGGAACAAACACATTCTTTCAACACAGCTTCTTTCCCCTCTTGCTTTCCCTCCTGACAAAGCCTCGGGGATGAGGGGAGTAATTTAGTATTTTTCTCATTTCATTATGCTTTGTACTAACCATTTCATTACAAGCAAAATAAGATAAACTAAAAAAAAAGCAGATACCTCCTAACCCATAAAAAATAGGTTCCCAGGGCAGTGTGAATCCTAATCTTCATTTAAACGGAAGCTAAAACAAAGCATCCAATATTTACAGCTATGTGAAGTACTGTAGCTGGACTCTTTCATTATCCAATATGTGTTTGGTCTTTTATGTTTGGCCACTTTAGTGGTTTTTGTTTAGTGCTCTGCTTAAGCTCACATTTGGGTTACAAAGATTTTCTAAGCTGCTCTGGCATCATAGATAATACACACTCACACTGCAAAACATCATACCAGTCTAGGTTTACTTTTTTCTTGGTTCACAGTTTCTCAAACATAGTACTTCCCAACCTAAAATTAACATGTAAACTTGTATGGCATCAGCGTAATCCATCACTGTTGATAGACATTCCAAATAACACCTGCTGCATGCACGTCAGCCCATACACATAACAGCATGCAAATCAAGAGCTTTCATTATGCCACAGACTCCTGTGAATCTCATTGATGTGCCTAATTGAGGGGACCAAGCTGCTTTTTCGATGACATAGCTGGATGCAAAAACAAAAAAAGGGCCGTCCACTGTGTCATGTTCTCTTCTTCGCTGCAGGGATGGTGCATAAGTGAAAATTAATACAGCAACAGATTTGTTGGACAAATACTGTGATAATTTGATCATCTGGTGTCTTTGTATCAAACCCAGATTGTCATGCCTAGAATCTAGCATGCCGGTTGGTCTGTGGCATTTTAAATGAGCATGGAAAAGAAGCAGCTATGACAAAATAATTAATGACTTTTGTGGGAGAATTCAGGATAAGTTGTGGTGGATGTGATGATGAGTAAGATCTGGCGGAACATACCTGCCTGATTGGTTGTCACATTAAGTGACACATATTGCTTTGCATGGCCTTTGGCTAGCTCTGACACTCCGTTGATGGCTTCCAACAGGAAGCTGTAGTTGGTGTGTGACTGCAGGTCAGCCACCATCACTGAGGTGTTCGACAGGCCGGTGCGGCGTGGCAGAAAACGTGCATTAGGACCACACTCTTCCAAGCCCCTTCCGTCTGGCAGGACCTGTCTACAGATGACATTATAGCGCACATCCTTCCTGCCGCCTGTATCCATAGGAATGGACCACTCTAAGAAGACACTGGTCTCGTTGACATTGGAAATTGCATTACGAGGAGCAGATGGAGGACCTGAGAGAGATAAAAAAGGGTTTAGAAGAAGAAAAACAAACACAACTAGTAATACGCAGTAGCATTTTGATGAACAAGATTGTACAGTGAGCATGAGCAAATATAAAGTTGTTGTATCCTCACGTGTGCAGGCCATATTAGAAGGGTCAGAGTCAAGCTTATAGTATCCATCTTCACAGCTGCAAGCTGTGGCTCCCATCTGTCTGGCCACACTGTGAGGTGGACATTTACTGCAGGCCAAAGACTCCAGCAGTGAACGGTAAAACCCCACTTTGCAGACTGAAAGACAGGGAGGAGAGAGGCTGTCATGGGATGTTTGGCATTGGATAAAGAGATGAGATGAAAAAAGTAGGCATATAAGTAGGAGAAAAGGAGTCACAGAGAGATAAAAATTAAAGAAAAAAAGTAGGGGAGAAAAGGCAGGACAACACGATTACTTCATTTAAAAAAAAAAGGAGGTCAGCATCACAGTGGTAAGGAAATTTCCCTGGGTGGTTGTTTTGAGCTGCCTCTTCAGAGATATACAGTAGTTTCAGAATTGAAATTAAAAGAAGCATTTGTCACACTTTTATTGTTTCTTTTGAAGTCTGATTTTTTTTTTCTTATATCCCTCTAGGGCTTATTTGTTTTAGTCAAACTACGTCCCTGCTTAATCAAAAAGTTTTCCTTATTGAAGGATTCACCTTCTAGTATTGTCTTCAGCTCAGTGATTTATAACCAGCACCTGATTAACTTTGTACTTGCATCTGCTGCACAATACTGGTGCCATATGTGCAGCATTTACAAACAAATACTACAAGAACAAAAACAAGCAAAATTTACTTTCCTCCCACACAAACACACACACACTGATCTCAGGCTGATCTAAGTGGGACAGGTAGACAGGAGGGTGATGCACTATGAATGTTAAAAGGTAAGGATACATCAACAATCTCACAAACCAGCTTAACGATTTTGCTTTGTCACCCAGATCATTTCTGATAAGCAGCGTTCTATAAGTTATTGCAAAGTCAATGGCAAATTTCTGTATCACTAAGCAGGACAAGGGAGAGAAGTGAGGGGGAAAAAAATGACTCTGCTTGTCCTCTAAATTTAAGAGTGGCTGTTTTCACTTATTGTTTCTTAGGGCAGTTATTCTGGAGCTCACTCAGACTTCAGCTGTGATTAAGAACTGCATAATTAAACCTCAGGTAGGAGGACAGGAGGACAAAAACTAGGAAAGGAAACAATACAGGATGGTTAAAAACAGAGATAAGGTGGGGGAAAGGAAATGATAGGAGGAGAAAAGCTAAGCTTACAAGGATGAGACAAGGAGAGAGACGAGAAGAAAGGATGAGACAAAAGAAGCCTGGTGGGATGGTTTGTGCACGCGCGCGTGTGTGTGTGTTTCAGTCGTTAGGCGGCAGTGGCTCTGATTCACCTTGACGGAACCTTGGTCTGTTGTCATGGAACATTACGCCTGAAAAATTCTCCCTCTGCCCTGGATCACTCTAAGTCTCACCTTTGCTTCTAACACGCACGTACGCACACACACACCTACACACACATAAAGAATAAGGTTTTTAAAAAATTTGTCTGGCATTTAGAATGCCTCACACACTGTAATTATAAGTTGGGATGTTTTTGTCACATTTACGAAGCTGGCGAAGCTTTGAAAGAAGACAGAAACACATCTGGTGAAATAATTTATGTTCAACTGCTTTTGTATGGCTGGTTTTATTCATGTGTTTTTAAAAATGTTTTTCACTTTTTTTGTTTTATTAAGGTTTTTATAATGTTTCAGCCTCTGTACTGGTGGTTACTCACTCGCCAAATGTGCTTTGTGTTGAGCTCATGATGCACTACCCTCAACATGGGTGTGCGAGCCAGGGCAGCAGGACACACCTAATCTTTTTGTGAGACTGTTACCACACATACACACACAAACACACACTTATGGTTGCATATAGATTTATTGCCATTGTCTGGTCTCTAGCTCTCCTTGACTTCATCCTCCAAACCCCCATGGTCAAATCAATAAAAATGGGGTGACAGCTCATTTCACATATACAGACAAGTGTGTTTGTGCCCAAACAGTAAAGCAGAGTGTAGGTGAATAGATTCAAAGTGATAAATACATTTTTTAAAAAGAAGGAAAAGAAAAACTTCTTACTAATTTCTGATACTAGGTTCAGCTACGCTGCAAAGATGATGGATTATCTTTATTTATTTTTCATCTCTTTTTGATTTGGTAAGCCCTCATCACCTGGTGCATCTGAGTGAGTTTGTGTCTGTGTATGTGGCACTCCCCAAAGATCACCTGTCAGTCAAACAGTATGGTGTGGGCACAGTGTGGTGCAATGATGGCTCCCTACTTGGATTTCCTGTTGAACTGGTTTTGACATTATAGATGCTTTTTTGTTGTTGTTTTTAATTTGTCTGTCCATGGTTGTTGCCAGTTGTCACTCAAGAGAATAATTCCATAAGTATACACACACACACACACACACACACACACACACAAATATTATATATATATATATATATATATATATATATATATATATATATATATATATATGTGTGTGTGTGTGTGTGTGTGTGTGTGTGTGTGTGTGTGTGTGTAAGGAATATTTGAGATTAAGTCATCTCTATGATCCAGAATTGTTCCTGGGAAATAGTTAATGAAAAGTAAAATGTATCAGTGTTTGACATTTACTGCCTATGCAAACTAAATCTGTATTTGCTAGCTGAGAAAGAGATGTCCATCTAGCACTTGGAAAGACTGATAGACTTTTGCTGCCAGTGTAGTGTCAAAGATGAGATGATGTGCTCTGATTAAATTAAAATAATGTATGGAAATGTCTTTCCCCTGGAAGTTGTAAATGATTATGAAAATGATATAAACATTTGCAATTCAAATGTGTAAACTGGCATGAAAAAAAATCCATTGCATGCCACTTTAATAAAAGTCAATTCCAGTTGACTAATGAGCACTTGTTAAGGTATTTATTATCATTAATTCTAGTTAATTTCCATTTAGGATAAATAGATTATCCATGCCCTACATGAAAATGAACAAAGAACATGCATGGAAATGAAGTGTGTGTATGTATATATATATATATATATATATATATATATATATATATATATATATATATATATATATACATACTCTCTCTCTCTGTGTGTGTGTATATATATATATATATACAAAAGTTAAAAGTATATATATATATATATATATATATATATATATATATATATTTCCAAAACTGCATGACTCCAACTGATTTCATATATCATGACTACATATCAGTATCACTCCCTTCACTTAATTATGCACTAAAGGATTTGAATGCAAGAGGAGCATGAAGGTCAGAGACGTAAACTGGAGGTTGAAAATAGGATAAAGTGATTAAAAAGCCACAGAGAGTAAATAAGAACACAGTCTGGAATCTACAACCAAGAAACAGCTGAAGGGCAGCTCTAAGGCCCACACTGTAACCGTCAGGACAAGAGTGCATCACATGCATGTTAAATGTTGTCAAATTAACTTTACATGGCAACTCATTTACTAAAGATCAAATTGCTTATTTTTGTGCAAAAGTTAAAAGTGATTTTTTTTTCACCGCTTTCACTTATGTATTTATTATGTGTGCATTTCTAAACCATCTCTCTTATCTTGTTAGATGTTTCACAATAATTTGTTTCCAGATGCAAGGACAGGTGAGCAGTTAGATTCAGTGCTTTCAGTGAGGTGCTTTAATTCTTTAACCATCTCAAAGGCACAAATAGCTGAAAACACATATGTACACACGCCAGCAGACACACTTCCCGTGGTGAGATTAGTTATGGTCATGGCTGGCTGACTGAAATGGTTCACTCCTCATTGTGAATGCAACCTGAATAGACAGCGTTGGTGGTATGTGCATGTGCGAGTGTGTGTGTTGCCCTTGGGCAAGCTGTCTTTCTGATGCCACGCAGCTCTTAATGCACAGCACAAAGGGTAATAGGTAATTAATATGCAATACACACTAATGTGCATTTGTGTGTGTGTTTGACTGTAAGGTTAATACGTAATTAATATGCATCACACACTGGCATCCCGGGCAATTAAGGATCCAGCGGTGTCCGTTGATGCTACTTAACGAACGTCCTCTTTAATTGGAAACATTTCACTGTAAACATGTTGATTTATATGACTGGATGTCGTTTGGTGGGATTAGAGAGAGTAAGCGATTAAGGCAGAGAGAGGGAGACGTACTGAGAATAAAATGAAAGAGAAGTTAAAGTTAAGGGCCACATACTGTGTCTGAAGACTGGATTTAAATTCATTTATATGGGCTTAGAAACTGTATGGATGAAAATATAGATATATTTTTTTTAAAGTATCACTTATTGTGTATAATTACTTATTATATTAATAGCTCATTACTGCTCAGACCTTATAACATGAAAGCAGCATTTCAATCTTTTAGGTTCAAGAATTCATTTTAATAATGCATCACACTGCTAGAAAACATTACACATCCAAATAGAGTAAATGCTAACTCTAATTGTTCAGTTGTTCCTAGTGCAGTTATGTTGCACCAGTGAATACCACCAAACAGACATGCATAGATGAAATAAGTATGAAAAAGCAAATGGCTAACACCATTTTGTGACATCCACTTACATTTCCACCTTTCCCGTCACTCTTCCAACTGTACACAGAGTCCGTAGGACTGACAGAAAAGTAAACTTTGACAGAAGAAGTACAAATACTCACAAGGCTGAATTTCAATGCATTGCCTATATTGTTAGCAGATACTATTGTGAACTAATAAACCAGCTGGGGAAACACAGTAAATATCCTGTTCCTGTGTTTGTCCCACAGCAAACTACTGGCCTAAGAATCATAAACATAACGTGTTTGAGGGTGTGCATCTATGAGAGTTTCATACCTTTATTATTTTTGTGTTGCTGTGTTTGTGTGCATGCTTCTGCATGTGTGCATGTGCCAATGCATGCTCAAATTTGTGCATGTTTCTGTGTGAACACAAACAAAGGCGGATGATAATACCGCAATAATACACAATCAAGTCAATGGGGTTTTCCTGTCTGTGGGTTGACAGAGGAGGTCATTGTTCAGAACCCATTTATTCTCACAATCAGACCACAAGCAGAAACCAAGAGGTCAAGCATCCAGGTCACAACAGTTTTTGAACAAAAGCCAATTATTGGTTCAGCAAATGTCTTGGGGGGGGGATTAAATATAAGAAATGTGTGATAAATCAAATGTCACGATATGCTGACCTGATGTCTTGAAAAAATAACTTAACTGACCATAAAACATATTATAGTGCTATTTCAGCATTTAGTTGACATTCATTTACTTCCAAATATTAGTCTCCATCAATGGACCAACAACTGTGAAGAAAAATTGCACACATACACAAATTAGGGGTACTATGGTCAGGATCTCAGTTGCACAACTATACTCTTGCATAAGGTGATGGGGCAGACATACATGACAATTAATTGTGAATTTCTTATGACTTTAAATTCATCAAGGTGAATGTATGGTATAATGCAGTATGACTTTATTCCCAGCATAATTTTTTTGAGTTGTTTTTAATCAGACAAATGTTACAAGAAATACAAAATAAAATAAAATAAAAAAGCAATCACCCACAGTCTTTTCACTTTTATCTCACGATGTTTTAAAAATGTGAATAGTATTTCAGCTTCACTGTCACTTGTTTTCAAACCTCTCAGACTCAAAACAAGGAAACCAGCCTGCCAGTAATGCATCGTTGCTGTAATGTTGTAGATGTTGTTTTATATAAACTGTTGGAAACCTATCACCTGTCCTAACTGCATTATGGGTGATATAATACCAGAATGACCAGTAAGCCACCACTGGCTCGGACTCTGGAGACAACCAGGCTTTCATGGAAAGAACCTCGCTCTGCTGAATGAAGCATTTTATTAATATTTCAGGAACTGCAGGAATGTGTGTGTGCGTGAACTCTTGCGCTTACATCTTTGTGAGGACAAATGGCTGTCCCATTTTCTTTAAAGAGATTTTCTTTTAAGGGTATTGTGAGGATGATGCATTTGTCTGTTAGGGTAACAAATGGCGTTATGCAACTATTATGGCTGGATCCAGAGGTATGGTAATGACAATACACTGAGTCAATCAAGGTCCTCACAAGTATAGATAAACACATGTGGATGTGTAGGCATGTTAACAGGGGCAATGGTAAAAGAGAGGACGCTCTTCTGGGAAAGTCAGTTTACCCAACAAGCACTCAGGAAGCACTTCAGTTGTCATGACAGCATCACCACGTGGAGATGATGGGGTGATGGAGAGCGGGTGGAGAGAAAGCCGGAGAGAGAGTGTGATGCATGAGGAAAGAGTTTGGTGAAAGAAGCCATTAGCAGTTTCCAACTGAACAGGATCTAAAAAGATTAATGGTGTCTCTTTCCTTTATAAATCCAGCCAATTCATAGTTCAGGAGATGATGGCTTCCTGCCACTTGCAGATTGTTGCACTCATCATCTTTTGCTATGATGAAGGGTGACAGAACTTTTCTGTATGGAAATCTGAATACTCTAAACTCAAATGATAGAAATTACCAAAATTATAAATAAATTATAAATTATACTAATGTTTGAGAAAGTATGAGCACTACTGGATACTTCAGGCCGAGTCAGTTCTGATCAAATTATTTAATCTAGACTGCAGTTTGCACACTGACACCAATACTAAATTATATAGGTAAATGATAAATGTATAAGAATCATAAAGAGAAAAGGTTACGTTTTCTCAATTTGTCACAATCGTGTCATAGAAAATAATTAAATAGAGTTGCTGGTCACTTTGTTAGGTACACCTGTTCAACTGCCTGTTAATACAAATATTTAATTAGCCAATCACACGGCAGCAATTCAGTGCATTTAGGCATGTAGACATGGTCAAGAAGACCTGCCAAAGCTCAAACTGAGCATCAGCATGGGGGAGAAAGGTGATTAAAATCACTTTGAACATCGCAAGGTTGGTGATACCAGACCACAGTGGGTGCCATTCCTGTCAGCTAAGAACAGGAAACTGAGGCAATAATTTGCACAGGCTCACCAAAACTGGACAACAGAAGATTGGATAAATGTTGCCTGGTCTGATGAGTCTCAATTTCCGCTACAATGGTATGGTCAGAATTTGGTGTAAACAACAGGAACGCATGGTGGTGCAATAATGTTGTGGGAGATATTTGCTTGGCACACTTTGAGCCCTTTAGTACCAGCTGAGCATCATTTAAACCCCACAGCCTCACGAGTGTTGTTGCTATGTCTATCCCTTTATGACCACAGTGTCTTCTATTGGCTGCTTGCAGAATAACATGACAATGGATAATGGAAAAAAATCCTTCAAAAACACAATGGCAGAAGGCTATTTTGAACTACATATCTCTTGATTACTTGACATGCAGGCTGCACAATAAAGATGATATTTTTGTTAAAACATGGGAACCCTTTTTGTTATATATGGGAATGAATATTTCTAAAATCTTTACAAGAGTCTTTGTATTGTAAATATTATCAGTGAATATGGTCTTGTATTAGTTACTAATATTACTACGTGCGATTTTTTTTCTTTTTTTTTGTTTTGTTTATGCAGCTAATATTGGATTGGGACTCTAGAAACTGATGTCTATGTTTATGGGCCAAATGTCTGTCTAAATTTTATTTTATTTTATTATTTTTTTTGTTTTGTTTTTTGTTATTGTTGTTGTTTATAATTGTTGAGAATTTATATATATATATATATATATATATATATATATATATATATATATATATATATATATATATATAAAGAATAACATGACATGCCACAAAGCTCAAATAATCTCAAACTGGTTTGCTGACAATAAGTTCGGTGTACTTAAATGGCCTCCGCAGTCACTAGATCTCAATCCAATAGAGCACCTTTGGGACGTGGTGGAACAGGAGATTCTCATCATAGAGGTGCAGCAAACAAATGCACCAAAATCTCGATGACCAGCAAACCAGCATCTTGATGAATCTATGCCATGAAGAATTAGGGCATTCTAAAGCAGTTTGAAAGGCAGAATTGGATCCAATCTAGTACTAGCAATGTGTAAGAAAGTGGCCAGTGAGATCTTTTACTACTTGAAAGGCATGCGAAATAACAAATAAAACAACAACAACAAAAAAAAACAAAACTTTAGGATATAGTTATGTATATGTAGTAAGCATTACATGACAAGAAAAATGTAATGTGCTCAACAATCTCCAAAATACACGGGGAAAAAAAGAAATCAACACCCACAGTGAGTTCATGTCAGAACTCAGATCCTTATCAGCACTTGATGGTAATTCTACTGAAATGACAGATGCTGCCATGATCGTGTGTGTATCTCTGTGTTATGCAAGCGACTGTAATACCCTTGTCACCACATCATCAACCACAAGCCTCACACTGTAAGTGTGAGCTGCTTGTTCACTATCCCCATAAATCCCTAGAGGGAGAAGGCAGAAAGCTTCTTCACATTACCATGCCAGTGAGACAGTTTCTGATGGCAGCATCACCACTGTGGCCAGATCAAGTTTGACATATGCCGCAGTGACGTCTGACAGGCAGGCAAACACAGAGGAACATCGGGGGAGCCCTGGCACTGAAACAAAGTATTGTCACGGGAAATCCAGCTCTACCCATGACACTTAGACAACAATTTCTAAACAAAATGTTAAGAATGTTGAGAAATATGACACAGATTTAATAGTTAGAAGCAGTTTTTTTTTAAATTACAAGTAATTTTACTAATTGAGTATACTAGCAGTCACACTTATTTTAATTTGCATCCCTTATCTGCTGTCCTTTTGCTCATCCCCTCCCCCAACTTCCCTTCCTCTCTCCCCCAGTTTGCAGCCTGTATTGTACCTCTAAGTCTTTCTTCTTTTGTGACAGGAAATCAGTGTAGCCCAAATCCAAACATCACAAAGCCCCAATCCCAGGATCCCAGTCAACCTTTTTTTGCCCCATTCTCAATCCAAAGCATTTATCTCTTATTCTGTCATTTCAACATTCTGGTCAGCCTTTATTCCCTTTTTCCACTTTGAATCTAGCCCTTATTCCACCACTTTCATTTATTGCATCATTCCACTATTATTTAACTCTCCCATATGCCATTTTTCCATCATTTACTCTCAATGCAGCCCACATTCCAGTCATTTCTTAATCATTTCAACTCCAGCTGAAATTCATCCTACATCAATTTCACTCCAAAAAACAATTTATTCCAACAATTATTTGAGGCCTTATTCTACCATTTGAACATTTAGGTTCAACTGTTCAGCCACAATTGCGTTCACATGTATGTGAACACCGTATTGGTGACTAGACTTTAGAGGCATCATATATAAGAATGACAGCTCAATAAATTCTGCCAACAGAAAGAATATCTTCATTTTTAGGTTGAAAGCGCCCTTAAAGGCTGTCCCATCAATCAGCAATGTCTGCAGACCTTTGCTCTGATAGTGGTTTTGCATGGAGGCTCCTTACACAATGTTGAGGTGATGCCAAACTTTCTTGGAACTTGTGCTGACCAGAAAATCGTGTTTCCATCGCCACTTCAACAGTTACATGCAGCAATACTGCCTGAAACACAGTGAATAGGAAATACATTTTATCTGCATGGTCCACGCACTAAACGCTGACACTGATACACAAATTTCAACGTTTATTTATGTCATGTTGTGCTTGCAATATTAAACAATATCAATGCACAACACTTAAGTTATCTTTTGTAGACAAGACTGTGAAGTCCAAGAAACTGATGAGACATTTTTCATTGTTTTCTGACAGTTTTTAGACTAAATCAGTTAACCACAAATTGGGTTCATTCTTAAACCCATCTGAGGGTTCACTCAGTGTAAAAGAGATAATGTTTGAACGGATTTTAATAAACCAGAATTTGTGTGTCATGTCCTGACAATACTGTCTTCAAAACTTGTATACTTGTCTATATAGTTCTTCCAGTGTTTCTTTTAGCTGATACACCCACATTCTGTCTAGTATTCATTCAAAAAGGTCACATCTGAAAGACTGAAGTTAGTCTACACCCTCTCCCTTCTTAACTCTCTCTCTCTCTCTTCATCCATCTGCCCATTTCTATCCACAGTTATCCATCCTCAATCCCCATCACCCCTGAAACAACACTCATCCATCTCTTTGTCTCTATGCCCTCACACCCTGTGGTGAGGAATCTCCAATTTATCTTGTGTCCCCTTGTTTTGCCTTCACTTCTCTCTGTACTCTTCCCATCATTCTGTCTATACATCAAACCATCCACCATGGATATACTGCCCTCCTACCTTCAGTCCTATTAGGCTTACAAAGCTGAAGGATAGCAGCAAAAAAGTTGAACGTACATTCATATATCTTACATTGTAATATACCATATGTATGGGTGTCATCTGACAAGATTTTTCTTTTATACAATATTTATTTATAGTGTTCATAAACACATACATTTTCTGGGCATTTCATTTTGTTGTGCTGACAGAAAACTAAAAATTCACGGGATTTTATGATGCATGATAATTTATTGCTATTACGAGTGCTGTCAAATGTAACAAAAGAGTTGGACAGTAGCAGAATGGAACAATAAACTGTAACAAATCAAGCACACAGATGTTGCTGCACAGGGATGAAGTACCATTTTCATGACTGCAAAGAACTCACATTATTCTTTACATGCTATGCATGTGGTGTTTTGTGACCAAGTTAGTTCCACAAATAAGATGTACTTTTGAGAGAAAAGTATATGTGTGTGTGCATTTGTGTTTATGTATGTCACAAACATGGGGTAAAGACAGTTGTGTTGATGGGGAAAGAGGCAGATCTTTTAAATGGAGGAAAGCAAGGGAAGAGTCAAAGACAGCTGCAGGAGAGTGCAAATGCACTAGATGGCAGAAAGGAAAAAAAGAAGAAATGAGAATGATGGAAAAAAAATGAATGATAGACAGTCAAAGAAAAAAAGAGAGACAGACATATGAAGGGGGTAAGAAATGCAAGAGCAAAAAAGGCTGGGTAACAAAACACCAAGGTATAGAGAAAGACACACACCAAAGACAGAAATGGACGTGTGAATGAGATAAAGCAAGAGAGGCGAGAAAGATAAAAGACAAAAGGGAGGCTGAAGAGCTGTCCATAATGAGTTTTGTCCTACATTCACAAAGGCAACATTAAATCATGCTCTACTAAGCAGCACACACGCACACACTGCCAATACAGCCAGGATATACAAATTTCTTCACTCACTGTAGTGCACTCTGACCTTCAACCCACTGATTCACCGTCTACACATAAAATGTAGTTTTCAACAATGAGACATCTCTCCTTAAACAGCTCTGTTTATTTTTAATAATGACATACACTGAAAAAAACATAAAATTACACTCCTAAAACCCCATGAGTGTTCTAAAAATCCAGCTCAACAGATATTTAGGACAACCACTTCTTAACAGGAACTAGAAACTATTCATGCCTTGCCCATAAAAAGACATTGAATGTGACCCATAGTGGTATGGAGTCCAGGAATTCTATCAGTGCCGGAAAAACAGAAATCAACACTTTATACTCAAATGTGACTGACTGAAATGCACATGAAAAAGTGTTTACTAAGGCAGAGAACACATATGGTTACAAAGCTGCTACCGAGGAAACCCTGCCATGTTTCTCTCTGTAGACATTTTCAAAGGCTGTCAGTCTAACAGTTTCATGTGTATACAAAACTGTAAAGAAGAAAAACATCCCCCCGTAGCCTAATTAATTTGTGAGGATTGCGTTCTACTCACTTCACTTCAGGATGCTGTAAATATGAACTACAATTTAGGAAAAGAAATTAGAAAAAATTATATTACTGTGAGCACCCGAGATGTTTTTATTCCAAAAGATTTAACTAATGGTAAAAATCTACATTTCAAAGAATTCAAAACACTCCTTGAAGGTTGTTAAATAAAAAACAGGTAAACCCTATAACTTTGCTCTGACACAAAAAGGCAGGAAGAAAGAGACTTTGGAGTCAGTTTCCTGCAAGACATGGCAGGGTCAGATTTTATTACAGTGACACCAAAATAACACCTTCACAACCCTTTGCAAAAGTATACAAAAGGAGTGACGCTTTTTGGCTGTCTCTTTATAGCTCAGGGTACACCAGAGAAGACAGTACAGCTTTAATCTTCTGTGCTGTCCAGGCAAGCTTCATGCATTTGCAAATCCCTTTGCTGTTATATGCTTAGCATGCAATTTTGGGTGGCAACTTTTTGGAATTCATAAAGAATTAGAAATAGTGTTTTAATGCTCTGTAATGATGTCACTGTCTGTTTTTTTTTAAAGTGATTAAAAAGTTTTCTTTTCAATTTTGTTTTACTTGCAATATGATGAATGAGAATATGCATAGCATGCAAAGAAGGTGCACAAGGCTACATTAGTTTGGGAGCTTCCCTTCTGCAGCAAAGAACATTGTACAGTGATGACAAGCCCTTTATGGCCAGGCCTCAAACCAGAGACATCTGAAGACAAAAAAAGTACATCAACTGCAACAAGGGAAAAAAAGCTAATGCCTGGTCAGATCCCCTGGTTAGCCCAAGGTTTATAAAATTTCTTAGTTTAGCATGTTAGCATGCTCATATTTACTCATCAGCACTACATAAAGAACTACAGCTCCAGATGAATCAAGACTACACCACTCAGTAATTTCCGGCAGATTTATCTTAACATTAATATTTAACAATCCATTAAACTGTCTTCATGTATGCCAGCAGCAACATTGCTAGCCTGCAAAATCAAAACTGGAGTCTACACTTTTAACTTACTATAAGCGTTAGCATGACCAACACAAGTAAACATAAGTAGGTTTTATATATATATATATATATATATATATATATATATATATATATATATATATATATATATATATATATATATATATATATATATATAAAATATGGTAGCATGGAACAAGTAGCCATAGGGCTGCATCGTTTCTCACTGAAACTGCTGCACTTACAGTGTGCTATAATTTGCAATATTCTCCAGGCTTCACCCAACACAACTGGTCAAACCAAAATTAATCAAATGGCAGAAGTCTGTAAAGCATAATTAGCTGTGTATAATTAGGTGGCAAGCTAATGAGTGGTAAAATGAGTTCTTTAATCTTTTGCATGTACGTTCCTTTCAGTATTCATGCAGTAGTACATAGCAGTATACAAAACCAAAGATGATTCTATTTTAAATAGTACACATATAATCATGGTTTTCAATATTCATAATTACAAAAGTGTTACTGTGGATCATTGACGTACACAGTGGTGTTTTTGTTTTGTTTTGTTTTTATTGTCAGCCATAGATCTGTAACAGCAGTCTGACTATCTGTACAATCTGTGGGAGTATGACTCCAGGCAGGCCAGTGGCCTACTGACAGCTATTTCCTAATGATCTCCCCACAGATATTTCACATCTGACGAAGTGAAGGTACTATAGAGATGGTTCACTTTTTTTTTTTTTTAACCATTTGGTTATTGGGAACTAATCGAAGCTTAGTTAGATGTTGGTTCCAAAAAAAAAAAAAAAATTGACTGTTGGCCCTACTTGACACATTGTCAGCTGCTAATCACCCTTATTAACATTCAATCAAGTTTCTGCATGTGGATATCTCAATCAGAAAAGTTAAAGAATAAAGTATACATGTTTCAGCACATGGCCATTAGTAACTGAGAAACCAATCACTAGAAGACTGGTACTTACTCAGGACATGTCTGTGTAAAAATAAAATGCACAAAGAGTTACCAAATAATCACACATTTCACTTTACTCTATGGTATTGTGCCATTGCAATAAGTGTTCTCTGGAATTCCTTCTGAAATTTCTCCATGCCATTCAGAGCCACTCTCAGTTGCATAAGTGGAGTCTAGTGTGCAAGTCATATAACTGGGTAATTTAAAGACAGCACAGAGGAAGACTGGAAAGGCTGAAAGGAGAGAAAAATACATAGACCCTGGGTGCCCATGGACATGGCAGTTAAGGTCAGTGGTGGTAATGTTTGGGCACGAGCTGGAGCAGAACAGTGTGAGAGCAGCAAAGTGCTGCAAGCCACAGGGGAATACCCTCCACTAAGCCAGAAAGAAACACTCACAGATTCGCGCACACATCGTAAGAAGCACTCTTACTAAAAAAAAAAAAATATATCCATGCATATACTCAAGCACACAATACTAAAAATAAACATGTGGATAGATATGAAAATACACACAGGATGAAGATAGCAACCAAAACAAACATACACTGTGCACTCACAACCCCAAAAAGGCAAAAAATGCAAAGACTGGACAGATTGAAAAACTGGAACTTTGACTTCAATCAATCATCGAAAAAGCTGCTAATTTAATCAAAATGATGACCTCAATATTGCAACAAAATTTACCCTCTCACCTTGACAAGATCCATTGATTTCCTCAAATCCTGGCTGGCAAACACACTTCCCAATGGGCACCAGCCATTCTCCCTCTGTGCTGCAATGCATCCGGGGAGGCTCATATAAAGGCAGGGAGTTATTGACACAGTGGCCCACTACCTCTACCAGCTGCGAGGCTTCTGAGCCTGGGATTGTGTCAGGGAACTCAGCCAAGCTCTTCACCAAGAATGGGCAGCGTTTGTAGAAAACACGTACTGAGACTAAAGCAATGCAGGCCCCTAAATCCTGAAATGCCAAGTAGAAGCCTTTCCGGGTCAGAGGACCTGAATTGCGGACTTCAGTGTTAAGCTTCATCACACGGTCCCCAAGGTCCAGCTCAGTGAAGCTCTCATCAGCTGCTATGGTATCAATTTTGATGTACCTGCTCTCCTTCATTGCCCTGTCTTCCTCTTCTGTCATCCCCATACCATCTCTCATCTCTCCTTCCTCTATCTCCTCTTCGTCCCCATCTGTTTCGTAGTAATACATATTAAAAGTTTCCTTGCAGGTCCCAACCCCCCCTGGCAGGCTGTTGCAGTCTCTCAGGGTGAACTTAAGCTCAATAAATACCCGCTGGGCACCCTCAGTCAGGATCCAATTGGTGTGGAGCCAATTGTTCTGGTTTTGCTCCATCACACGGCACACTTGGTAGGTGTGGATGGGAGCATAGTTCTCATCTACTTCCCCGATCTCTTCCCACTGAGGAAGGAAAAAAAAAACATTAACATTAGTCTGATGAAAATGATGGAAAATAAAATACAGTAAGTTTCTTTTATCATGATTAAATGCATAACAATCCAATACAAGTCATAAAAATGTAACTGAAGTAAATTTTTCTAAATGTGCTTAAACTATAGAAAGATGTTTTTTTATGTAATGGCTTTAAATTTTGCAATATACGAAGATATTTGGTAGCTGACGCATCAACATGTAAGTCTCATTTTACTACAGTGGCTGCTTGGAGATAGTTTCATCTATCTTGACCCTGTCCTCCTTGAAAAACACGCAGATATCAGTCATTTCTGCAGGCACGTTGTACGACCAATATCTACGTTTTAAAATGAAATTAAGCAACCTCTAGCGGTCGTTGACGAAAATCCTGAAAGAATACACAAATATGGATTTCCTCAGATTTCTGAAAAGTCTATGCAATAAATAACAATAAATGGCATTAGATGCAGATGGAAAAATTAAAACAATAAACTATTCTTTATTTTTTTTATAAAGCACTTCATGCAACATTCTTTATTCATACAAGTGCTTCAGTATTTTGCCCTTGAATGGCATCAACTGGATTAGCCTGGGACTGAACCATCAACCTTCTGATTAAGAGTATACTGTTCTACCTCCTGAGCTGCAGGAAGATTAACCACAGCCATGATGACCACATTACACGCGAAGCCACAGCTAGGAGTGCTCATTTTGGAAACGTACACATAGGTTTTATTTCAGGGCCCGCAGAAACGACGGATCCTTATGTTTGAATTGGAGGACATGTCGATTTCATAAATGCTATCTAGTTTTTTCTTTAAGGGTAGCGCTTTCTAAAGACTCACAAGACTCACAAGATAAATTTAATAGGTGTGGATATTTAATATTATAGGAAGCAAAGAAGACAAATACTCAAATAATAATTGGTCTTTTTTTATTTATTATTTTTACATGAATCCATCTAAGAGATGGCAATGTCTATTTAATCTAAGCCCAACTAGCTACTGCTTTTTTTAAAAAGGTCATATGGACAGGTTTGGTCTTAAACTTACAATTAACATTAATAATATTAATAAGATACCATCCTATCCTGAAAAGTAAATGGTAAATGTAGAGTAGCACAGAGTGCAATATTTTTTAAATTTATAAAGCATAAAGTACTTTTGTCTCCTAAATTTTATCCATGAACAATACTTAACTTATTTTATTTATTTATTTCCACCAAAGCTGACCATGATGTCATTAGCATGAAAAATGGAAAAGTAGCCATAAGTCATCCTTTGTAAAATATCGTTTGATCAGTTTTACATTTGAACCACAATATTAGCAGTTTCAGACTATGTGGATATACTTGTCTAATTAAGCGTGCTGATAATTCTCAACATAATAACGAAGTAAACAGTTTTGATATCGCTGTCAAAATTCTAGTATCGTCCCTGTACTATCTGAAAATTTGAAATTCATTCGTACTCAGACAGGAATTTGACACCGTGGTAATGCTGCAAGAATGAGCAACAGAAATGCTTTTCTGAAAGGATTAACACTGGGGTGAAAATTGTAACAATAGTGTGTGTGCATGTGTGTGTGTAAAGGTATAGATAACAGAATAATCCTCATCACTTCCACCTCATTTCATCCTACTGCAACAGAGAGAAATGGATGAGATAGTGTTAAAGGGCACATATGCATTTACCATGAATGAGGGGTGGCGTTCTTGTCAGCAAAAAAGAAAAAAAAGGATTCAACCTGCACCTGTGTCTTCATCTGTAGCGCCATAGCTCTAAAAAATAATGCTCGTCTGTGTGTGAATCCATTTCTGCCTGCGTATGTGCATATATGCAAATTACCCTGTCAGTGTTCAAGTGTGTGTGTGAGCATATGCATCCATGCATGTGTGTGTGTCAGACAGCAGCATTAATTCCCTCTGCAAGTCTCCTGGGACATGGCTATTATCTGCATCACTAGCCCTCTCCCATGGCTAATATAGGCGCTTCATCATGTCACTGTAATATGGCCAGAGGGACTAGACTATGATCTGGTGTTATGGCTTAATAGCCCATATTAATCAATCCTTGCTGTATCCATTGTATACAACCCTCTGTCTTTATCGTTTCACTCTCTTCTCCCTGCCTTGTTCGCCAGCTGTCTTTTTTTCATGTTCTTCCCTGCTTATGTGTGTCTCTTTTGTTTGTAATTATTCACTTTCTGAATAATTTGTTAATGGATTTAGCCATTTAAGTGTTTATAGATATTGAGTGCTAATTGCATATGCTTTGCAGATTATATGTATAATGTCCATGAGCTTTTACTCTTGCACCTTTATCTCTGTGAGGAGCAATTTCACTTTTAGTCCTCCAGAATTTTTTGAAAAGCGAGTCACCTTATCTGATGACCCCAGAGGTTGTTTGAGGATTTAAACTTTGCTCTTAAGTTTGGGTTAGACTTAGGTTTAGATCAACAGTAGCATTAAGTGAATTATGCTAATGAGGGACCTCACATATATGGGGTGCAAACTATCCAAACATATCTCTTGTGTGTGAATCCCCATCTCTACCAGACCTCAGCCCAGTCAGTCCCAGTGCAGACATTAAGCCTCTTACTCGTTAGATCGCACAGATCCACAAGCCTGCTCTGAGATTTACACGGCTTAACACATACACACACATGCAGAGACACACAGCGTCATTATTGGTATCCCAGCGGGGAGCTGAACAGACGATCTTCTCTCACTCTGCCTTGAACAAATTGGTTCGGCATGTGTGCGAAGAAGTGTGGTAGCAATTGTTACCACTGGACGTCCTCCCACTTTACAGCTCCACTACGTTTATAGTGTTTAAGAACTAGTGTAAATAGGACAAGATACTTGAGCTACTGCTTTAAAATGAGTCATCAAAATACTATTTAGCATACCTGATTTCACAAGCAAATTGCCACTAAAATGAGTAACAAAATGCTGCTTAAATGAAAGTTACCAAGGTTCGTGCTTTGGCTTTCCAGAAAATGCTACTGCTGTTGACACAGACTGCTCTAGACTGCTCTAAACAATTTTGTCTTAGATCTAGTGGTGGCCCACATTTTGATTTGTGCACAGAACATAGCAATGTGAGGTACTATAGAAAAAGATTTGCACTAAATAATCCATTTTAAGAAATTAATTACACAGTAAGCTCATCTAATGCTCAGTCTATTTCAACTTTATTTGCTTCCTTCTCTAAGACTCCAGAAATACACTCTCGATTTAGTGCACAAACCTAACATTGTGTGTTGTGAAAGGGAAAGGAATTTTTTTCGCAACTACCGTTAACTAGCTTAGTCCTAGTCTTTCAGAAAATCTACTGCATGTTGTGAACAATTATTTCAATAAGAACAATTTTGTCTTGGATCAATTTTAATGTGTTTTCCAAAGCTTTGAGTAAAACTAACAAAACTATATTTTGACAGGCAGCAGGAGTTTCAGAAGCAAATATTTCATTACTTTGTCACACCAAAACACAACTATCTGCATGATTAGGAATACTGTTGCCAATTTGAGAGAGCTGGTATTCCATTAGTGGCAAAAGGTCCCAATACTCAGCCAAAAGAGATTAAGACCTCTTTCATTTGTGCATCATCTTTTCTCCACTTTGCTCAAAAGTATTAAAAAAATAAATTAAAAAAAATCCCCTATAGGCATCCTTCTAGCTTGTCATTAGTGAGTATTTTTTTTACTATTATATGTGTGTTTCTGTGTGTCACATCTAGTCTGAAGCCCCCCTGTGGTTGTGCTGAGTGCCCTTCCGGCTGTAAGTCTCCAATGCTGTCGCCAACTTATTATTATCAGCCATTACTGCTGACCACCTTGACACTGTAATAGAACTAGCCCTTTTGCTTCCTACCACTACTAGCACCACCACTCCTTACCCCCCGCACACACCGCCTCGTTCCAGTTTCTGCCTCCATATCATTCAGTCCAGCATCTCTATTCTCACTACTTGTAGGCTCTGTCTTCTTGTCTTCTAACATTTCCCTGATTTCTGTTGCCCTCCTTTATTGTTTAAAACAGTTCTATCTGCCTTCCTGCCACACTTTGTATTTACCTTCACCATACGCTTCATCTTGTCCTCCTTTCTTTTCTTTCTAACTCACCTTGTGTTCTTTTCTTCTTTGTACTGTGATGTGCTGTGGTGACGAAAAGAAAATGAGCTAAATAGCATACGGGGTGCTGCACACCACATCTCTAAGTAAAAACCAGCCCGCTGTCAGCTGTCATTGGGCCATCACACAGCCATAGTTCTGGAAGTCTGTTCAGTACTTTTGGCGCTAGCCTGTCTTTATCTTTGGTCAATTGAGCACACTGAATCAGTGGATGCAGCTGATGAAAGAGCTCTCTAACTGGCAGTTCAGCCAAGGAAATCACTGATTACATCAATTTAGTGTGGTTTTGCCTTTTTTTTTTTAAAGTTTCAAAGGTATGGTTGGATTGAATTACTCACTGATTACCTCAGAATAACATTCAGCAGGTAGCTCAGCAGTTACACATGAAAGATTAACCACACAGTGTGCTGTTAGAAACTGAAAAGTTCTGAATCATCAAATTCAGCATTTAGAGTGCTGAAGCAGTTTATTATATCATAAGACAACAAAAGACATAAACAAGCCAACTACAAAAAGTATCACTACTTTTAGATGTAATCATTATTATTCAAATAGCCGTGAATTATGTTAAGCATACAACAAATATCTTGATCAATTTCTCTAAAGAATATTTGCCAAAGTTGCAGTGCAGAGGTCTGGAACCACCTCTCACTTTTTTTGCTTCTAAAGAGTCAGGGGTTAATTTGTATTTATTTTTTATAAGTAGACTTGAGCAGTAGTTCTTTGAGCTTTCTGAAGGTCTTTCAAAGTTTGTATTTGGACTTGATGGCTTTTTCCCTATTTTTTTAGTCCAGTCCTTGTACCTTGCCAGTTTCAAAGATTTTTTGTTTGTTTGTTAAGCCACTTAACACAGATCTATGAATCATTCAGGTAAAAAAATGTGCGTATTTGAAGTTTTTTGTCCACATAACAGACAATTTAGCAAAGAACCAAGTTCAAATTATACCATTAGGCACTTTGTTACTTTGTTGCAGCCCGTTGCACAAACACATCACAGAGTTATTAGCCCAAAACTTGGCATATCACAGCATGGCATGCAGCGTGTCCTTAGAAAATTGGAGGAACCTGAGCAAGTGGAGGACAAAAGAAGAAGGGGCCTAAAAATGACCAACAATAGACGAACATTATCTGAAAGTCATGTCTGTAAGAAACCAGAAAAAAAATCCAGCAAAGATCTGACACAAGACCTTTAAGATGTATTTGGCCCTTCAGTTGACCCAGGGGTGGCTGTCAAGAAGCCATTCTTAAGGAAGGGAACCAAGGAGAAAACAGGGGAAAAGGTATGCCAAATTACACAAGAAATGGACTGAAATCAGTAGCAACAGTTCTTATGGAGTGATGAAACCAAATATGAAAATTCTGGTTTAAATTATTGTCAATGTATTATACATAATGTATGTATCGTTGCACATGTTTCAATAAATTGCTGCACCTATTTCTCTTTTCCTAGCAAAAAATAAAGAAATCAGAGGTGGCTCAAGACTACTGAACAGTACTGTACATAAAAATAAATATATATTTTTTAATCTAGATTACAAAGCCATAAAATAATAGCAATTTATTACACAATCATAGAGTTTTCCCAAATTGTCTAGCTAAATGAAAAGCAAAGTTTAACAGGGCCAATGCCTTTTTCAGACACCAGTTCATAGTTTGAAGGAATGCACCAATATTCAATGCAGATACTGTATCTAAGTTTAAAGCAAATTTATTTTGTTCCTTTTTTTTATTCTTATGCTTTGCGTGTATTTATTTTCCACCTTGTGCCAAATGAACAAAGAAATCATTGTTTTGAAATCACATCACAATATCTGGACACAATGATGGCCAAACTAGGTTAGTGTTATCTTACTTGCAGATGGGCTAGGCAGTCTGTACGTATCCAGGCTGTGTTTGTTCTGTTTGAAAGCTTCAGATGCAGGTTGTCCATGCATGGTGCACCTGCCGCCATCTTTGTGGTTTCTTTTCATTGAAGTTTTAACAAAGAAATTAAAGCCACACAGCACAATTCACCGGTCCTCATTTGTCAGCAGGTTTTCTGATGTGACTTGGCAGGGCCTTTACTGGCCCAGCAAAAAAAAAAAAAAAAATCCACATCGTAAGATTGATCTCTTATTCATCCCTCTTTTGTGACTTTTCTTAGTTTGGTCTTCTCCTCTCAGGATGACTTGGGTCTTGGAAGATACTGCGGTATTAGACAAAAGTGGACTGAATCGTCCAAATGTCAATGAATAAAAATTTCGCTGTGTTTTTAACTAATTTATAATAGCACTGTTCCTTCACTTTGTGTGCAAACACTCTCTGGTGCTGGATAAAGTGATATAAAGTGAAAGCGGGAGAACCCACAAATGCTCGAGTTTCTCGACTGGCTGGAACCATCAACCTGGCTGGCTGGTAACTGACCCAAAAGTAAGCCAATCCTAAGAGAAGCCACATTAAGCTGAAATTAGCATGTTTACAGCCTGGTCTAAAACTCTGTTTTGGTGCCTACCCATTTACAACAACTCAACACCACAACAATCTCAATATCTTGTATGATCATACTCTTCTCTTCTTATCATTATGTCCCAATGAGGAAAATAAAGCTATATTCCATCTTTTAGATATCCAACTCCCAATTGCTGCCTAACTACTTTACACCCTTTAACAGTAGTGATTTTTGCTCCTCTATGGCAAAATAGTTTAAGACAAAGGACTTATGTTCTCAAGGTCAATGGAATACTGGTTTCTTTTCTATCTTAGTCCAATTCTTCCTTCTTCTTTTTCCACTTCTGCCAGAGAGTCATACACAATCAGAGTCTCATTCAACAAAAATAACTTTCGGGCTACCAGCGAGTGATGATTGGTGATGTTTTTTTCACCTCAGACTTCCACTAGACTCGAAAAAGCAACTTCCTGGGTCTTTTTCAAGGCTAATGTACATAAAGAAAAGATGCACACAAAGAAGAGAAGAAACCACAACTCAAAACAACAAAGATCAAGGAACTTTTAGAAATAGGATTTTCATGATTTTCCATTCGCAAGACATCTAATTTCCAGCCACCATGTAAATCACTCAAGTGTTTCACTCTTTCTACTTTAAGGCACTTATCTGTTAAAGTAATTATGCTGTGTTTAGTGTCACTGCATTCACTGAAATCTGTCCAAGTATTTCAAGGTCATCCATCACATTCAAAGCTCTTATTTTAATCCCTTCTGTTTAAATGCAAGTTTAAATAACCGTCAAATTTTTTTTGGCGGGGGGGGGCAAAAAGAAGCAAAGTGAAGACAGTGAAAAACAAAGGCAAGTAGAGGACACAAATAAGAAGAAAATTGAGATAAGGAGACTAGCACATGTTCAGGGACATGGAAGAATGGAAGGACAGGCAATGATGGGGATGAAGGAAAGAGGAGAAAACCAGGAATAAAACAAGCCATCTGGAACATGAGACTTAAAAATAATTTTAAAAAATAAGTTTCGTGCCTTTTTCAAGTTCTTATTTAGCCAAGACGTGAAGTGTGAAAGTGTGTGTGTATGTGAAAAATATCCGAGAGTGCGCTGCAAATAGTGTGCTGTTGTACCAACACTGAACACGTTACAATGGCCAACTGGGAACCATTATTCAGTAATAAAGACATGTTTGGGGTATGTCCTTGAATACAACCCCCCAAAATGAGTCATCTTAAAAAGCAGTTGAATATAAACATAACAACTAATTAAGACATCATTAAGGGATCCTTGGATTACATTGTCTAATGAAGTCTTTTATTTCCTCTCTATTTAGTTATTTATGCAGCTGTACTGCTGAAAACTTGCACACCGTAATGAAATCTTCATTAATATGATTGCACATACGGCTGCTTTTGTCAGCACTATCTCTCTCATCTACATACAGCCACAGAGTGGGTCATGATTTGAATACCCAAAGCTGAGAAAACGCTGCGGTCAGCACTATTGGTCCGGTGTGTATAGCTGCATATTTGCAGACAAGATTGGCCGCTACATGAGAGATTTTCCATGTGGATCAAATCAATGCACAAATAAATTTCTGTTTAAACAAGTCACTATTCTGTAAACCCCCGGATGTTGGAGACTTCCATTTTTCTAGGAAATGAGGCAGATTCGAGTAGTAACCTAACGTCTGAGACAATACTGAAACTCTAGAATACATTAATCATTTTTAAAGTACCATTTTTCCACATTAAAATACACTATATAATACCATGAAATAACAATTTAGTAACTCTAGTAAGTCATTCTCTAATTAGTCTTCACCTTGGGAATACTTGGAAATGGAAATTCAATTCCTGGCTTGAGAATAAAATATTCCATGGTGACTTTCAATATATTATTCATGAATTCAATTTGCCTCTGATAATGAACTGAAAGTTCTTGGAAATAAAATGATCTTTCACCTTGATAAAATGAAAGAACCTACAGCATAATTCAGTGTAAACTAAAATCTTAAGTGTCTTTTGATTTTTCCCAAAATCAGTTTATTTTTTTAATGGGTAAGAAAAGCAATCAAGAAGGAAAAACTATAATTACTAACAACTTCAAAAATTTAGATGTTACCGCAACATCTGTAAAAACAAAGCTTTAATATTTGTCTAATTTCACTCACGCTTTTACTAAAGCCATTTACACATTTTTAATACATCTTAGAAAGAGATATACTCACCCCATTCTTAGGGTAGGCCACCCATCCCAGATCTCCCATCACAGAGCGGGAATCCAGCAGGTTTACTGTAGGAGGTTGAAAATACAAAGAATCTTACGTAAAGACAAAAGACTAGCTGATTAATTAAAATGATTAAAAGAAGAAGAAATGTACATCCTCATGGTTGAAGCACCATCTTAAGGTAGTTTCTTTGTAGCTTTCCCTTCTTCCTACATCACAAACCTGATTGCTGGGTAGATTCAAATGGAAGTGGTAAGAACTGATTAACTCAGAAACTGATGCTTAAGAAAATATTTTCAGTTCATAGAAATTTCCCTTTACAGCAGATCCATTCTTCAGATCAAATATTAGCCCAGGTCAAAGGACTTCCATCTACATTCATATGTCAAAATTAATTACACGTGTAAAATGAATTAGAATGTGGGATCTTGCTAACCAAAAACTCCCCGACAACTCTGCACTCACAACTCAGTGTCTGCAGCACAACTCAAGCTCAAACTAATCCATTAAAAAAAAAAAAATCCTCCCTGCTCAGCCTCTTGGCTGAAAGCTGTCAAGTGCAACTACTTGACCACTCCAGTCCTTAAAGCTTTTGTGCAGTACTGGTGGCCGCAGAATCTCATAAGTGGTGTATTATCTTTCCTCTGTGTGTGTGTATACATGCTTTTTCTGCAACAAATTCACAAAAGGTCTTGACAAAAGAGCCTCTTATGAAGGCAACTGTCGTCTCAGTTTTTTTTTTTTCACACATTCGGAGGCACTATGTAGCGTTCTCTTTAGCCGCTTATTAGTTCTGTCTCAACAAAGGCACATGTCAACATCTGAAATATATTAGATATTTAATGAATATTGGTTCTCATAACAATCATACTGGATGTGGCTGAGACAGGCAGGTGTAAAAACCCAGGTGCAAAACTCTACTAAATCATTATGACCACATGACTAGTTAGAACAAAGCAGTTTAACAGGTGGTATATTAATGACATGGCATAGTTTCCCACACCACGCGCTGTCATAAAAGCAGCTCATGTTCTGTCAGACCGGAGTTCAGTTTTCTTTATCTCCTCTATGATAACATTTGGCTTGTTCTGTGCTTGATACAGTGTGTACTCACACAATAAAAGCTTTTAAACTTGAAACAAATTAAAAGCTAGACATCAGAACATAGTGCCAACTGAAACAAAGATTATCTATTAGGGTACCCTACACCAATGGACAAAGGATACATCTCCTTGCAGTACCTCTCCACCTGGTTTTACGACTAAGAAGTTCATTTTTAAATTAATACTTTATTCTGTTTTGGTTAAGCTTTGTCATGTGTTAAATATAACAAGAAATATTTTGCAGCTATGCTGTGAATGTTAAATCTGATGATGAGCAACAGTAAATAGGAGTGGCATGGATCCTGCCATGGAACTGATAAACAGATATTACAAATGGTCAACCTTTTAAACATTAGGAGACATTTTTCTTCAACTCATCACGGCTTAGCTGGGTTGGTAAAAACAAATCTTTATGACTTAACCTTCTAATATTCCTGGGTATGGTAAACTTTGCAGTTACTGTATGCCTTTTGCTGTTGTTTAATGTCACCAAAACAGAGGTTCTCACATGTAACATTTACACACAAAAAACCCACTAATGTGTACGAAATTCAGCCAGCTATCTAAAAACACAGTTTCAAAAATACTGGTCACTTTCTAACCAGCTGTTGAGTGTAACGTTTAAGGTTACACATGCTGTCATAAAACAGACAAACTACGTAGGAACCCTGCCCTAATGTAAACAAAATGATAGGCATCCATAAATAATCTGCAGTACGAGGTGTGCTTTTGTGTTGCTCAATAACTCAGACACAGACATTCTGCAACCCCGAGCAGCACATAAACAGACACACACACCTCCTTTCTTGCTGGATTCACTGTTCTACAGAGAATAATAAAAGATGTCCTTAGGAGGCGATTAGACAACTAATTAGGCCATAAAGAAGAGATAAGTGATACTGAACTAGATCATAAGGGATATGTTACCTCTTTCCTCTTGTTCTCTCTAAGGATTAAACCACCTAACAAGTTAGAGCTCAGCTATGACAATGATCTACAGTGCTTATTATTAAAAGTCATCTCCACTAAAAGAAATGATTTACAGTCTTGAGTGACATTACTTCAAGGATACATATTTTAAATCTTTTCAGGGATAAGTGGATGTTTAACATTGGAAATACGGATAAAATTCTCGAGTTAACTGTTGAACACCTGTTAGACAAAGCACATGTATTTTCAATTACACTGAAACTGTGTAATTTTACAGCAGGAGGTAATATCTTTGAGGTCCAGGTTGACCCAGCTTTCATGCAGTCTTGTATGAAACCATATCTTACCTCTCACCTTTACCCGTATCTCAAGCATGAGATGTGCAATTTTATTAATGTAAGCCCCCGTAAATCTTTTTTTTTCTTTCTGTGTGTACCTTTTGATGTTTGATTTTGACAATTTACATGTTAGCTGAAACTTCTCTGGGATTAATGTACTGTTTTCTCTCCCACACACAGACAGGCAGACAAATATTCTTTTTATTTGAGCCATTTGCTATAATTACTCCAGATTCTCCATTTCCATTTCATCAATGCCACAGCCAACAAAAAGTAAAGTGAAAGCTCTTAAACTTTGTTCTGAGGCTCACACACCCCATATCTTCCTCATGTCACACGTCATGATTAACCAAACACAGTAACAATGTAACAGATGTGAAGCACTGGGATGCATTCTCAATTTCAGATCAGTTTAAACAAGAGTTGATTAGTTTCAAGGGAGGAAATATTCAACATGGCATAGTGTGCACAACTTCCTCTTTATTTCTTTTCATTTTGAATACAATAACAATACCATTACAGTTTAGTAAGCAAGTAATTCAAATGTACTTAGATGAGTGAATAAGTGGTCTGAATAAAAGCGTATGTTGAGTTTCAAAAACCCTTGCATGTGTTTGGCAGCATGCTCCCAGACAGGAACTTAATCTTCTGTCAAGGCCAAAAATTGAGATGGGCAAGTGGCCAAAATATCCAATGAACTCTCAAATATGTCTACACAAGCATACAAAAAAGTTGATTTAATCATATTTTTTTTCAATTACAATAAATTAGTCAAATGAGAGAGATAGGCTGAGTTTAATCGATGGGCTTCACTCACCTCTTCAATTATGCATGCAGTGCTATGATTATCCATTGCAATGCAAATATCTGTCAGATTAATCTAACGTTTGTTTTAAATGGTAACCTCTGCTAAATGACTCTTGACTGGCTGGGCGTTGGACAGGCTTTGTTTCCGGGTGTTTTGTTAAACACACCAGAAGTTCAATGTCTTATCTCAGCAAATTAGAGCGAGCAGAACAGATTTTTAACAACAGAGGATAGACTTGATAGCGGAAGACAACAAAGAAAACAAATGTCTGCATATATCTAAGATGTGAAAGATCAAATGGCAGCACGTTTTTAAGGGTTTCTCCCTCTCTCTCTTCATTCACCACATCCTGAAGCTTGAGTTCAAATAGGCTTTGGGTAAAAAAAAAAAGGGGGGGGGGTTAAGCACGTTGACAGCAGATTTTGGTACCCAATCAGTAAATGTACCAGGTAGATTTTAAGTGCATACATATATTCATTCATTAATGGAACAGTGTAGAGGCGCAGCTTATCACATTAAGGATATGCACATAAATTGAACACTGAACCCCATGATGTGTTGGACCCTGAAACAAAGATATGACCTATCTAAACTTTTCATGTGTTGGCGAATGATTCCCAGCAAACCTTTCCGGGACCTTTAGGTGTCCTGTGGCCACATATTGAGAACTTTTGTGAATGTAAACTTTGACCAAATAAATCTGCCATGTGAAGAATATGCTGCTTGATGAATGCTCGCTCTTTCCCGGATAATGCTGTCTAATAGTGCCAAACAATGGTATTCATCTAGAGCTATTAAAATGCTGCTCATGCAGACAATGGCGTGGGAACAGTATTTGGCACACTATTTTACACTTCTTCCTCAGTTCTTTTTTTTTCTTTCACTGACAAATATTTACCCCCATTTTATGCATTTCACTTTACAATTACCCACTTATCACATTTAGTAGAACAATGTAGGTGTGCATTAGTTCAGTTGATAAGAAAACTGCAGGTTAACATTTTGCAACATACAGTGGAACTGAGGAAATTTATGAGCGGTCAGATTAATCTGACATGATAAGTGCTGGAAGGAACAAACATGAACGCTGCGTCTGGGAGATAAGTAAGGATTCACAGTACAAAAGGCTGCAAACCTATGAAGGCACAATGCAAGCTCAAACTAAACCTAAAGTAGTTATTTTTTAAGAGAAATTAAGTTAATGTCGCAGTACGAGTCTAAAAGTCAGTCTTAATTTGATTTATTTTTAAAGTAACTCCGCAAAACCAGAGGCCAAAAATATGAATTTCAATTCTTCATGCAGTATATGGTGAGCACCTCAGAAAAATGCTAAAGAGTAATACAGAGATTTTTGCAGCGCACTGTGCGTCTTTCGGCGCTGCCGTGTCCTCAAAGGAACGGTTATCCGACAGAGGCATGTTCTGTCCAAAGGTCTTTTTTTTTATTTTACCCTTTACAGTTTGGGAACACAGAATCATTGCAGACTAGGGGGACACAGCTGTCATAAAGATAATCTGCTTATATTAATATTATACACGACCTATTTCTTCCGTCAAACGGCTCCAGAAACGAACAGAGAAGCCAAAGGAGTCTGAGACCGATGGTCTGGGCACCAGCTGGGGTACAGACATACCTTTAATCGATTTTCAGCGCCCGTTAAAGCCCGGCCGAGCACCGTACAGCGGCGTCAGTAACCCTAAATCCCTTTCTGTGTTAGTTTACCTTCGTTTGGGGGAATGCACCACGTTCCGAGCAATGCCAGGCTCCAAACCCATGTCCATGCCACCAGCCGAATGCCACAACTCCACCAACGAGACTGCATGGCGCATCCAAAAAAGCCAAAACCGGTAGCACTGGGGAGAATGTTCTTAAACAACAACAGTTTCGGTCAGCACAAAACGGGAAAGCGTACTGAAACCATCTGTCTCGTTATGCATCCGCTCAGAAAGATGGGGATTCATGTTATGCGTCGGCAAGTAGGAGGCAATGAGGAGCTGAGTGCGCTCTGGTTTTTGGGAAGGCGGGCAGCGCGCCGGGAGGCGGAGTGAAGTACAGAGTCTCTCCAATCACAGATCTTCCACAGGTGAACCCCACTGCCACTGGACTCATTTCTCCAATAATCGATTACCCCTCACTCGTTACCTCTTTTAACCGTAAAAGCGTTACTTAACCTTCATATTAAGTCACCCTCTCTTGAACTGCATTTAACTGCATGAGTGAGACTTGCTGCAAAAGTGGATTTGGAATGAGCAGAGCGCAGGTACTTAGAAGCCTCACCACATTCCCGTCATTTCAGTTTAGTCACATTTTCAGTGCTTCTTTCTGTTACACATCTCCAAAAGGAAATGGAGAATGTGGGTAACTGGTGCTTTGATTCAGCTTTTGACAACATTTATATAACGCAATATCTGCGAGTTTAGCTACTAAGAAAATGTTTAAAGAGACTTCATTATTTGTCTGCTGCTTTGGCAGTGTTTGCTTTGTGGTCTTTCATCAGTTCCTGAAGTGTTACGTCAAGTACCATTGACTTGAAAATCAAAAGTTATCCTCATGTAGTTGGTAACACAGTTATTGTAAGGGTATCATTAACATCTTCTGTACAGCAATGGCATGCAGAATGTATCTGATATAATCACTTGTTGGCGGGCGTTTTCAGGCTATATATATATATATATATATATATATATATATATATATATATATATATATATATATATATATATATATATATATATATATATATATATACTTCAAATAAATGTAGCTTTGCCAAAGTTTCCAATAAGAGTCTATGTACGTATACAGGTAGTAGTGTATTCACTGATTAGTTTATCCCTAGCTGTAGACTTCTTTCTTAACAGAAGTTGAATTCAATGCTTTGAGTTTAGTTTCAGTTTAGTTGTACCGGTAATACCAGCTTATCTTCTTCTGTTAATTCAGTGCTCAAAGACAAATTGGAGGATTCTGTAATATGAGCTTTTCTCTCCTTTCTGGCCATCTTTTTCATTTTCTCTGTATTACCTGTATGCATTTACGCAAATGAATATAGCACCTCTTCTTTTATTTTTCTCTCTGTTTGTTTCTTATTTGTGTTGTCCGCATGTTTTTTTCAGTTTTTCTTCCTCTTTCTCACTCTCCATGGTGCAAATACATTCTTTAATCACTAAGTGATTCTTAGCAACACCAACTGAACCAAGTAAATGTGACATAACACTGTTTGAAAACATTTATTCATTATGAATAAAAAAAACAACTTCTGCAGACCAGAATAAACCGTCACATCAGCCAGAATCGGCTTTTCATGGACTCTGCTTCAGTCTGACACACTGTGAAATCTTCTGACACGACAGCAGGGGAATTCGACTCAGAGACGTCTGGTTGCATCATCATGACTGTAAAACTGTACTGTTTTCTAACATGTCAGTTTTTATAGTGTAACTCAAACATTAACTCACCTCGTCACATCGTTGTCTCCTGCCTGGTTCTCTTGTCTCTGAAGGATCCAGAAAACATCAAAATCAGAACAAATACCAAACTAAACGAACTCAATGATGACATCACTCACCTTTGCTGCGCCTGAACAGCATAAGGCCTACTGCTGCCGCTACTGCCCCAATGACAATCACCCCTCCTAAGATCGCTCCCAAATGACCTGAAACAGAAAGAAGCAGAGTCAGCTCAGAGGGTCTTTAAGGGCTATTGTTTGTTTGTTTGTTTGTAAACAATATTACAGCAAAGCTACACGTGATTCTCAGCAGCAATACGTAACTGAACGAAGGCACCACATAACC